>OZJO01022962.1:0-12112 GCA_900406225.1 Acrobeloides nanus | reverse complement strand
GGGGGGGGGGGGGGGGGGGAACTTTTACGCCCTCACCTGACATTTGCACTTTCACATTTCGCCCTGACATATGCGCCCTGATATTTGCGCCCCGATATTTGTGCCACGACATTTGTGCTCCATAATTGCGCAATGACATTTGCGTCTCTACTTATGATAGCTAATAATTGCATTCCGACATATGCGCCCTCGACATTTACGCCCCGATATTTGCGCCCCAATATTTGCGTCCCGATATTTGCGCCCCGACATTTGTGCCCCTACATATGCGTGCTAATAATTGCTCCGACATTTGCGCACCCGACTTGTAAAATATCTTTCAAAAAAGGTCAACAATTTTAAAAACGAAAAAGGGTGCACAAGTCGAATGCGCAAATGCTGGGGCGCAAATATCGGAGCGCAATTATTAGTGCGCATATGTCGGGGCATAAAAATCGGGTGCTCAAGTGTCGTTGCGCATATGTGAAGGCGCAAAAGTCCCCCCACCCGTTTAGATCTATATGTGTAAAAATAATTTTTTTATATCTTATTTTATGTTTATTCGATGAAGTTCTTAGCTAACTAAAAACCCCGTGCCGACGTGTGCCAATTTGAAAGATGTCCCAGGCTGTTCCGCCAACCAACGTCAACAGTTTAGTCACATGGCCAAAAAATCGTATTTATACTCAAAAGACTCTTAGAGATCTTAAAGCTAGTCTCCAAACCGATGCTGCTTTGCACCATGCGAAGCGGTTTTTAACCGAAGTCAGTGGAGAACCAGACCCCGAGAAGACCCAAAAAATTATTCAACAACTATGTGACGCTATCGATCGAGCGAAAGAAAAAATCCGCTCGGAATCCTTGAAGAATCTCGGCGAAGAGACTCAATTCGCTTCTATGGTCGACATTAGTCCCTGTGCGAATATACCAATGTCGGATTTGGTCTCGATACCAGAAGGGAGGTCAATGAGAAGTTCCAAATCGGGGAAGCCTCATATCCCCTACGAAATCAACGACGAGCACCACTTTGTGAAATCACAAGAAGATGAGGACGAGTGGGATTTTATTCCGGACTGGTACAAGTTTTTGGTGAATGCGATTCCACATTTGTTGACGGTGTTCTGGGGCTTGCTGTTTTTATGGGGTGGCGCGGCGATATTTCATGCGTTGGATGAAGCGGCGAGTGAAAAGCCGTACTATATTATTATGATGTATACGTTGCAAGTGGCTAATACTATAGGTATAGTTTAGAAAGAGATAACACTTCTTTCATGACGAGAGTCGACTACACAAACCCTGTTTCATGGAACTTCTCGAAGTCAGGATTTGCTCAAATTCGATTTTTTAGCAAAAATTAGATTTTTGACAACAAATAGATTTTTTGGGAAAAATTCGATTTAGCCAAAATTCGATTTTTTGATAAAATTCGATTTTTTATCCAAAATTTAATTTTTGATTGATTTTTTGTTAAAAATTCGATTTTTGGCCAAAATTTGATTTTTTAGCTAAAGGGTCAGTCCTTGGCTCAGACAGCAGCTGCACGCAGCTGCTGCGTGGCCCAATCAGTTGCTGCGTGGATCAAACAGCAGCTGTTTAGTTCGTGCAGCGCACTGCGGCGCAGCTGCTGCGTGGACTAAACAGCTGCTGCGCGCTGCGGCGCAGCTGCTGTTTGATCAACGTAGCAGCTGATTGGGCCACACAGCAGCTGCGTCGCAGCGCGTAGCAGCTGTTTAGTCACGCAGCAGCTGCTGTCTGAGGCAAGGACTGACCCAAAGTTCGATTTTTTGGCAAAAATTAGACTTTTGGCCAAAATTCGACACTAGCAATATTTATGATTTTTGTAGGATGGGGCGATACCGTAGCTTCAGACACTTGGAGTCGAATCTACACCATACTTTATACAATTATTGGTGTCCCAATAGTCTTTTCGGCTTATGCAAATGTTGGAAAACTAATCGATAGGACATATTGCGCCGACTGGATCTTTCAAACTATGGTTGTTCGTCATAAAGTAATTGTTTGCTCTAGTACAAATTTTTCATTATCCCATTTTTAGGACCCAAGAAATGAGAAGGCATTAAAAGTGCCGACTGTAAATTCCGGATACTTATTAGCCCTTCATACACTTATAGTTGTTATTATTAACAATGAATGGATTCAACAAATTGGAGTACTCAATAGTATTTATTTTAGGTATGTTGAAAATGTATGAAGTTGGATGAGGGGTCAGTCATTAAGGGACCAGTTAATTGTGAAAAAACACTATGATAAAATTATACAGTCTACTCTCCAATAGTGACACTCCTGACTAGAGAAATTTCAATGACTGACTAGTGTAACTTTTTTCAAGATAAACTACTGACTAGTCTGGTTTTTTATGAAGCTAAAATATAGATCTTTAAAAAAATCAAACTAGTCAGCAGGTTATCTTGAAAACAGTTACACTAGTCAGTCATTGAAATTTCTCTAGTCAACTCTAATCAGGAGTGTCACTAATGGAGAGTTGACTGTATATTCGAAAAGTTCATGAAAAATGGAGCAATTTTTGCTTTTACGGCATCTTCGGAATCGTTGTAGTTTTTGAGATAATTGCGTTTGAAATTGCTCATATTTTCGTTATAATACACAAACTTTTTTGATTTTTTTTGCGAAAAAATCGATTTTTGCATCAATTTTTTTATATTTTCATAAAATGAACATTGTAGCAGTTTTTTATAGCTAAATACGACGAACAAAATGACACCAAAATTATCCAATTTGAACATTGTTTTGGGTTATTGAAACGAAAATTCTGATTCATGTTTTCGTTTCAATAACCCAAAACAATTTTCAATTTGGTCTCATTCAGATATAAAAAATTGCTACAATGTTCATTTTATGAAAATTTAAAAAATTGATGCAAAAATCGATTTTTCCGCAAAAAATTCAAAAAAGTTTGTGTATTACAGCGAAGAGCTTGTAACAAATTCAAACGCAATTATCTCGAAAACTACAACGATTCAGAACATGCCGTAAAAACAAAAAATGCTCCATTTTTCATGAACTTTCCGAATATATCATTTTTAATAGGTTATAAATTACTGGACTGGTCCTTTAAAGGGGGCCGATTGAGGCGAGTTATCGAAAAAAAATTTTTCGGCAAGCGTAAAAAATGTTTGAAACGATGGAAAAAAATGCTGTTTTCGAGGAAAAATCGAAAAACATTTTTTGGATGTTTTTTGGTTATTTTTAGATGTTTTTTGACCTTTTTACAGCAAGTTTCAATCAATAAAAATTGTAAAAAAAAGCTAAAAAACATCCCAAAAAATTTTTTTTCGATTTTTTCTCGAACATTTGTTTTTTCATCGTTTCGAACATTTTTTACGTTTGTAAAAAAAATTTCTTGCGATAACTCGCCCCAATTAGCCCTCCCCCTTTAATGCATTTTTAGCATAACTTCAATTGCAACTATTGGACTAGGTAAATGTCTTATCCTTTTTTTTGTTAACCATTTATAATTGAGGCGACTTCCTCCCCAACCCCAGAAACACATTCGAATCTATCGTTTGCCAGTTTTATATTGCAGCCGGAATCACGATTCTGTCAGCATGGTTTACTTCCTGGTCTTATCACTACCAACGACTTTTCTTCATCGTACTCAGGCGATATCTTCATCACATCTACAAGGAATTCTACCTTTTGCGACACCACAGAAAACGGTTTAGCTCAATAACGTTTGCTCCGAGCAGAAGCTCGAGTATAGACCATGTGGAAATGGCAGAAATTGGCAAGGAAAATGGGCACCAAAATGGGAAGCACGAAGATCACAACGGCGAGACATCAGAGCATCACCAAAACAGTCATTCGAAAAATGGCCACCACGAAAATGGCAAAAATGGACATAATCCGAAAATTTAATTTATATAACGTTTTTCACAGAGAGATTTAATAAAAAGTGCCGGTTACATAGCAAAGTGCGAAGTGGCGCCAACTGCAACATAAGGTCGAGGGTTCAATCCCGCACGGAGCGATTTATTTTTGCAGTGTCCAAAATCGATAAAAATTTTTGCCTAGGGGTATTTTTAGCCCAAAAACACGAATTTGATGTTTTTATTACTCCAAAACCCCCGAAAAATGACTTTTTTTCAATTTTTATGCAAAACGCACAAAAACGCCTAAATTTGCATAACAATCGAAAAAATTGTATTTCCTGAGGTTTTGGAGTAATAAGAACATCAAATTCGTGTTTTTGGGCTAAAAATATCCCTAGGCAAAAATTTTTATCGATTTTGGGCACTGCAAAAAGAAATGGCTCCTTGTGGGATTGAACCCTCAACCTTATGCGTTCAATTGGCGCCAATCGCACTTTGCTATGTAACCGGCACTTTTTTTATATACAATTTCTATATACAATTTATTTTTCAATTTTTATAAAATTTACATGTAAAATATATAATTTAATAAAAAAATTATTTTTGAACAATTTTCAATTATATAAATTTTTTTGAATTTTGGAAATTTTTTTAAAATAAAAAATACAGGGTGAGTAAAAAAGTGCAATTTTGTGATTTTTGGAGCTCGAGAATGAAAATATGCATGAAAAGCTTTTTTGACTCTGATTCAGGGAATGGAGTTGGTGTATTGACGCGAAAATCGAAAAAATTTTTCACCCGTACACCAACTCCATTTTTCTGAATCAAGATATTTTTTCATGCTTAGGAAATGTGCGCAATCAATTCTCCGCATAAAATAACCCCCAGATAGATGCTTTCAGAGCAAAAATAGAAATTTTTTCGATTTTCGCGTCAATACACCAACTCCATTCTCTGAATCAGGGTCAAGGAAGCGTTTTCATGCGTTTCTTCATTTTCGAGCCCCAAAAATCACAAAAATACACTTTTTTACTCACCCTGTAAATACAAAATTACAACGTTATTAAACATAGATCACTCGTCAATTTGAATAATATCTTCACCAACTTCATCCGCTGGGACCGATGTGCTTGGAGCCGGTGGTTTTGTTCCAACAATATGCAAAAGCCCATCCAAATAGCGACACTTGATGTCGCACTTGCCAATTCCTTCGGGCAGCGGGATCTTCCATGTGAAGTGACGTTCCATGGCAACACATTCTACTTGGTGTTCAGCATGCTTTCCTTCGACGATGAGTTTGTTGGTGTCGAATTTGATTTTGAGGTGCTCTCGGCGAAAACCGCTGACGTCCAACATCACTTCGAAGTCCTAAAATTTAATAATTTGGGTAAAAAATGTAAATTTTTGAAGTCTGATTCAGGAAAGGCCAGTGTATTGAAGCGAAAAGTCACAAAAATTCGTCATTTTTGCGACTTTTCTCTTCAATATACAGGCCTTCCTTGAATCAGACTATGAAAGCAACATCAATTGTTGCTATTTAGATGGTGGACTTTTGTTGAATTTTCGAAGCGAAAAAACGCTTCCCTGATTCAGGGAAAGTATTGAAGCAAAGAGTTTCAAAAAGTCGCCATTTTTGCAACTTTTCGCTTCAATACATAGGTCTTCCCTGAATCAGGGAAGCGTTTTTTGCTTCAAAAATATCAAAATCGGATTCCCCGCATGTTTTTAGGGTCATTTCCAAAAAAATTTTTTGAAAATTTTTTCATGTGGGTGCCCCCGTAGTAGCCCTTAACGTTACTTACTTTTTCCAATGCCATACGCCGACGAATAGCTTTCCGAATTTTTTTAATATCTCTACCACTGTGCTTTTTAGAGCTCTTCATCTTGCGAAATTGCCCACGTCTTCTTAAACCAGCAGGCCGAGTGTGTGGTCGATCTGGACATTCGATTTCACACAATTCACCATCCGTTGATGAATCCGAACTACTCGAGTCGGCATGTCCATTCGGTGGAATTGGACGGTCTTCTGGAACATAGACATAGTTCATAGTGTCTAGCCTCACATCTCTTGGTGCTTCAGCATCCCATGTTGGCAGGACAAACGGATCGGCACGATGGTCGAAAGTACAGTGCCAAGGGCGCATTCTTGGGTCTGGACGGCGACCAAAATGTCGACGATCAAATTCGAAAGGCTCGAAGTCAAAATGACGTCTGCTTCTCCTTCCCAAATGGCCAAAATCAAAATGTCTTCCACGTCCATGAAAGTCAAAACCAAAACCACCTCTTCCTCGTTGAGGGAAATGATTCATCATAAAGCAAAACAAAAAAGCGTATAAGAAATAAAAATGTCACAAAAATAAGAATGTCACAAGTGACTAATGATTTTGCATTGGAAAAAGTCAGCATTTTATATTCGAAAAATGTGCCCGATCTATTTCGAAAAAGGAATTTTCTAGAAGAATTTCATGCACTTTTGTGAACTTTATCAGAAAATATTGCAGTCAATGAAATAGTTCAGCTTCGATTTTGCTCTTTTGAGGCGGAGCGATGACGTCACTTATGGTCGAAAATGTGTTTGTGCACGTTTTGAGGCTGAAGTATTTCGTAATTTGTGAATGGATTGTGTATTTTTGAGTAAAATGGAAATATACCATCCACAAATGTGGCACAATTTTGGTGTCGATCTTATGTTGAAATCATTAGGGCGAATAAAAAAGTGCAGTTTTGTAATTTTCGGGGTCCGAAAAATTTGTTTGGGACTTGAAAACTTTTTACTAAAAATGATCCATATAGGCGTAATTTTATGCGGTGAATCGATTGTGCGCATTCCCGAAGCGTGAAAATGCTTCCTTGATCGTTATTCAGGGAATGGAGTTGATGTATTGACACGAAAATCGAAAAAATTTCTATTTTCGCTCGGAAAGCATCCACCTGGGGATAATTTTATGCGGGAATTTGATTGCGCACGTTTTCTAAGCATGAAAAAATTATTTTGACACCTGGTTCAGGGAATAGAGTTGGTGTATTGGCGAAAAAAAGAAAATTTTTCGATTTTCGCGTCAATACACCAACTCCATTCCCTGAATCAGGATCAAGATAATTTTTTCATACTTAGAAAATAGCGCAATCGATTCCCCAAATAAAAATACCCCGGATGGATGCTTTCCGGGAGAAAATAGAAATTTTTTCGATTTTTGCGTCAATACACTAACTCCATTCCCTGAATCAGGGTCAAGGAAGCGTTTTTATGCTTTGGGAATGCGCCCAATCGATTTCTCGCATAAAATTATCCCTATTTTGAGCTACATACAATATGGGGGCCACCCACGTGAAAAATTTTCCTGCAAATGACCTCTCTAGGAGTAAAAACATGCGGGAAATCCGAATTTGAAATTTTCGAAGCGAAAAAACGCTTTCCTGATTCAGGATGCATTGTTCGCTACAATTATGCATTGTAGCGAAAAGTCGCAAAATGCAATTTTTGCCTAAAAACAATCCCTTTTGGGGTAAAAATGTGCGGAGAATCCGAATTTGACATTTATAAAATTCCTCGGACTCAAGAAAAGCTGTATATCGACACGAAAATAACATTTTTGTAAATCGCGACTTTTCACTTCAATACACAATACGCCTTCCCTGAATCAGGGAAGTGTTTTTTCGCTTCGAAACTGTCTGGTATCACCGATTTGTGTTTATTTGAAAATGTTGTAATTTTTAATTTAAAGGGCCAGTCCGGTCGGAAAATTGTTGCCATTTTTAGTTGATATTCGAAAGTTCATAAAAAACGGAGCATATTTTGTTTTTATGGTAATTTCTGAATTGTTGTCGTTTTCGAGATAATTGTATAATGAAAAAACTATCAGTTGGCGATTTAAAATTTTGTGTATTACAACGAAAACATGTACCTGATAGTTTTTTCCTGAACCAATAAAATATGTATATTGAGAAGAAAATAATTCAAAATCCTTGAACATTTAGAAAAAAATTGATACAGAATTTTTTATAACTCGCCGAGACGAATAAAATGGCACCAAAATTATCCAATTTGAAAGTTGTTTTGGGTTATTGAAACGAAAACATGAACCAGAATTTCGTTTCAATAAACCAAAATAATTTTAAATTTGGATAATTTTGGTGCCATTTTATTCGTCTCGACGAGTTATAAAAAATGCTGTATTTATTTTTTTCTAAATGTTCCAGGATTTTGAACTATTTTCTTCTAAACATACAAAATTGATTCAGGAAAAACTATCAGGTACATGTTTTCTTTGTAATACACAAAATTTCAAAAATCGCCAACTTCAAACGCGATTATCTCGAAAACGACAACGATTCAGGACATGCCGTAAAAACAAAAAATGCTCCATTTTTTATGAACTTTCATGAATATCAACAAAAAATGGGCAACTTTTTTCCGATCGAACTCGTCCTTTAAATTTACAGCAAGGGAATAGAAAAAAAGTTATGTTCCTGAAATCCAATCTTTCATATCAGGCGTCGGAAGATTAGCAAAATAGATCAGAGAGCATAAATTCATGAGATTGAAAAGTTCAAATACGAAAATCCAAATAAAATCTAATCGAGTTTCAATTTCGTCCCATTCAGCTTTTATCTAAAATTTGCTATTCATAAATTTCAACGAACCTGGAAGCTATTACAGAATAGGGAGGGGGGCACCCATGTGAAAATTTTTTTGGAAATGACTCCACTAGGGGCAAAACATGCGGGGAATCCGAATTTAACATTTTCAAAGCGAAAAACGCTCCCCTGATTCAGGGAACGCCTGTGTATTGAAGCGAAAAGTTGTAAAAATGCAATTTTTGCCTAAAAATGACGAATCATCGTGATAATCAACGAAAAACGCTCCCCTGATTCAGGGAAAGTGTATCGTGTATTGAAGCGAAAAGTCGCAAAAATGCGAATTTTGCCTAAAAACAACCCCTTTTGGGGTAAAAATGTGCAGGAAATCCGAATTTGACACTTATATCCCTCGAAATCAAGAAAAGCTGTATATCGACGCGAAAATTTGAGAAAATTCGTTTTTAGGAATTTTTGTGACTTTTCGCTTCAATACACGATACGCCTTCTCTGAATCAGGGAAGCATTTTTCGCTACGAAAATGTCAAATTCGGATTCCCCGCATGTTTTTACGTCTAGAGGGGTCATTTCCGGAAAAAATTTTCACGTGAATGGCCCTTCCTATTGTGTAGTAGCTCGCAAACCTGTTGCTTTAGCTCTTCAGATTTTGTTTTTATCTCGCCCATAATATGTCGCCATTTGTCGATGTCAGTTTTACTAAAAGCAAGAATGTTCGAAATTTTGTTAGCATCAAAAACTAGAGTTGGACGACAAACAAGGACACAAAAGTTTTTTTACTGAAAAAATCCGTTTTCGAGAAGAAAATCAGTGTGACTCCATGGCAGGACCGATCGAAATCCACGGCGGTTTTTCGGATTTAAAAATTGGAGGCAATTCGAAATTTCAAAATGAGTCACGCCATTCGATTCATTTCGCCTAGACCAGTAGAACGAATACCATAACATGGGTTTTCCATCCCGAGCTCATATCCGAGTAGCTAAAAATCGAAAAAAATCGAAAAAATTGGAAAAAATTGAAAAAAGATCACAAGTTCAGAGTCCACCGTTATCCTTGTAGACCTTCTAGGTTGGCCATAGGGGTAACTCAAAATGGGGGAGGATGGTACCTCAACAAAAATTTTTTCGACCCACTCATGCACACATATGAACTTTTGTGTACATGTTTGTCGCTCAACTCTATCAAAAACCGACTCTTTTGAAATAACTCTTTTTATCAAATTATTTTTCTTTCTTGCTTGAGTCAGCATTGATGCTGAATGTTCAGATCCATTTACAGAACCATTTTCAATTGAAATGTTCGTCGAGCTTTCGTTTGTTATGTTTGATAAAATTGTTGGCTGTTTTCTTGTTGACTTTATCAATCCAAATCCTGTGATCTTATAAAGCCATTCTGGAGGTCGTGCTCCAGATTTTGATTTTTTTTGAAAAGCATAAAGTGAAGACATCTCCAACAGCACACACATAACAAAAACAATCAAGATTATTAATATGTGAAACCCTGAAAAAGATTTCGTACAGGGTAGTCCAAAAAAATTGGATTTTTGAGATTTTTCAAAAAATTTTTTAAATTTTCACCAAAATAACCCTATATGGGGTTTTTCTATGTGAGAAATCGACTATGCACATTGTCGACATAGGCAACGCAGGAGTAAGGGACAAGGAGCGGCATAAACTCGAAAGAAACGATGAAGATGGAACGATACGAATGAAATGGTACGAATGAAACGATACGAATGAAACGATATGAATGAAACGAAGAAGATGAAAAGATCGAATGAGACGAAGAAGATGAAACGATCGAATGAAACGATACGAATGAAACGACATAATGGAAAAGCCAATAAAAAAATTTTCCTATAGGAAAAGTTTTATTTTTTTAATAAATTTTTCCCATGGAAAAAATTTTCCCATGGAAAAAATTTTCCCATAGGAATTAATTTTTATTGGTTTTTTCCATTATGTCGTTTCATTCGTATCGTTTCAAACCTTTCGTTTCATTCGAATCCATGCCCAGGGGGTCATTGTCCCCTTAAATCCGAAAAATGAAAATTTTCTCCTCTTAGTTCCCCTCCCCCGTTTGTTTTTGCTCAAAATTTTTGAAAATTTTTTTAAAAAACATAATGGCCCCTTTCATAAAAAATATTAAAGCCTATTGTAAGGTTATTTTGGTGAAAATTTAAAAAAATTGAAAATTTTGAAAAAAATCTCAAAAAACAAGATTGTTGGACAACATTGTAATTTTAAAAATTAACCTAATAAAGGCATCTCTTCACTTTTTGGCAGCCCCTCTGAGATTATTCCTAGTAAGACCATTAAAGCCAATAGGGTTCCAAGACCAAGACTTGCCTATTTTTGTTTTTTTAAATTTTTTATATATACAAGGCTTATCCCAGGACAGTCCCAAGCGGGAAGCCTGGCGTAGGTCCTCCCCCATTTTTTCCTCCCTCTCCGGTCGAAGGCCGGAAAAATCATAAGGGTTCCCCAGGGCATAGCTAGGATTGGGAGGGACAGAGGAACACGACTCTTTGAATTTTTTCTCAAAAACCGAATTTTGTTCAAAAATTGAATTTTGCTCAAAATTGAATTTTTGTTCCAAATCGAATTTTTTTCAAAAATATCAATTTTTCACGTTTTTTATCAATTTTTTCCTTTAAAAGTCTATTTTTCCATTTAAAAATTTTTTCTTAGGAGTTCCCCCCCCCCCATTCCTGGGATCTAGGACAGCCACTGGGCTTACCACATCTCCAGGTTCATGCTCAGTTCCAGGAGCAAAAATTCCAACTATGCTCACAGCCGTGATCAGAAATGTTGGAATGACAATAACCGTAACATAATAAGTTGGTCGTCTTTTGAGTTGAAAGACGTATTTGAACTAAAATTAACCAAATTTCTTTCTATAGGCTTTATCTGCCTTGTCAAAGAAGGGTCTTGCTTTGTGTTATACATATACAAGGGGGGTGCTGCACCCCCCCCCCCTCAATTCGCCGTATCGAGAAAAATTTCTTTAGAAAAATGAGTAACCAATTCGTATTTTTGGTCAAAAATTTTAAAGTATAGTCCCAACCAAATCGTATTTGAGGATCCAGTACATAGGTCGGCAAGGAGGGAGTCTCCCCCAAATTGAGGGGGAGGACCACCGCATGGACCCCGTCGAACATATAGGTGGTCCATAAAAATTGGGTGTCAGAAGACTACCTCAAGCTAAAAAAAGCCTATTTTTTAAAAATCTTAGCCAAATTTAATGAGGTGGTGGGGACCACCTCATCAGGGGTCCCCTCCCCCACCTTGACAACCTATGATCCAGTACCCCTCCCCCCTCCTTGTTCATCTATGCTTGTTGACTTCAAAAATTTTTTACTTACACTATAAACTCCTTGACTGCCCCAAACACCAACACTGTCTTGTTTTTGATATGTTATAGTGACATTTTCTAACGCCCATTCAGAATTGCCCTATAAAATTATATGGGCACTTTTAACGGCTCAGTTTTAGTGCCATTGTTGAAATGGTCGATATCCGGTCAGGAAAAAGATTTTTTCGACGCGGTTTTTTTCAGAATAGGATTTTCAATGATGTACTTTCACAGGCCTAGGTTTAGGCCTAGGTTTAGGCTTAGGCCTAGGCTTAGGCCTAGGCTTAGGCCTAGGCTTAGGCCTAGGCTTAGGCCTAGGCTTAGGCCTAGGC
>OZJO01022959.1:0-22141 GCA_900406225.1 Acrobeloides nanus | reverse complement strand
CAAACTGCAATCGGACATGGTATGACAATGATAGCGGTGTCCGAAGACATGCAAAATGCCACATGGGCTACCATCAACAACATCAGAAACGACGGTACACACACAAGCTTCACTATCCGTTTTGCATAAAAAGTGGCGACCAAATAAAACATGGTGGCCGAATGATTAGGACTCTAGATTTGCAGTTTCTAATGGAGGGTTCGAATCCCACCTGAATCCAATTGTTTTTAACTTTCTTGCCTTTCTTTTAAAAAAATAGAAAGGCAAAAACGTTAAAAACAATTGGATTCAGGTGAGATTCGAACTTTCCATTAGAAACTACAAATTTAGAGTCCTAACCATTCGGCCACCTGTCCACTTTTTATGCAAAACGGTTTGCCGTGACTAGAATTTTTTAGACTATGGTATTAACTTGACGCATGTCCTTGTTGCTTTGAGTATTGACTGCGTGCTTTTCACACTATTGGCTTGGTATATCAGCGCTGTCTTTCCAGGTTTCAAAATAACTAATTTCCTAAATTCTTGATTGTATAGGAAAGTACGGTATTGCTCGTCCTTGGTACTTCTTTTTGAAGAAAAGTTACTGGATTGGGCACCCCGTTGAACCGACCTCATTAAGACAAGTGGATTCAAATGTCCACCTTATTCATACCGGTAATTTTGAGAAATCTACTTTTGAAGCAAAAAAAAATTAGATGATTTCGAAACTGAACCTAGTGGCTTAAAACTTGCTGTTGACATTCAGAAAATCGACAAGGTTTATGCAAATAATACCAAAGCTGTAAGATATGTTCAATTTAGTATTGGGTTGATGCCAACAGTTCTGCAAGACATGAATTTTGACGCGAAAATTTTGTTTCTAAAAATGACCCGGTTTTTCTAGGCGGGAAATCGAATGCGCGCATTCCCGAAGCATGAAAATTTTTCCTTGATCCTAATTCAGGGAATGGAGTTGTTCTAACACATCCTTCTCACTTATGGTCAAAAATTAAAAATTTTTTAGCTCGATTCGCTGAGTGTTCGTTTTTATGAGTCTCAAATCACAGCCTTCTTGGGACATAATGGCGCCGGAAAAACAACAACAATGTAAAGTTTTTACAGGAATACAAGATGTTTAACACAAAAAAGAAATGGTTTGCGATATTTTTCTCATTTCTTTTACACTCCCACAAGCCGATTTTGGCGATTTTTTCAGAAAGACCGCATAAAAAAAGCTGTATTGGAGCCGGGGATAAGGCTTCAAAAAGTTGGATGTAAAAAATATCGCAAACTTGTTTCGCGACACCCTATATTTTTATTCAAACTACTCCAATGTTTAGATCTATACTATCGGGACTGTACGCACCGACGAATGGCACTGCTTCTGTATATGGCTATGACATCCGCCAGGAAATGAGAGCAATTCGAGAATTTCTTGGTGTCTGTCCACAACATAACGTGTTGTTCGACTTGTTAGTAGCTTGTCATTGCATCGAGCTCGGAGTTTGAAATTCACATAATTACACGGGTTGGATCGTCAATGTGACGAATTTTCACAAAGTTTCTCCGTAAACACCTAGCTGAAAAAATTCAGCAGGAGGTTGGTGAAGAAACTTGTTGAAAATGTGTTGCATTTACGATCCAACTTGAACCTGATGTATTATGTGAATTTCACAATCTGAGACCCCTTGCTCACATGCTCTTCATAAAATTTTTTAGAATGACAGTGGAAGAGCAATTACGATTTTATGGGGGCCTCAAGGGAATCTCCCCTGAAATGATTGATTCCGAAGTCGATACTATAGTTAAAGATATCGGACTCAATGACAAACGCAATGCACTCTCTTCCGAATTATCTGGTATAAAAAAGGACCAGTCCAATGGGAAAAAGTTGCCCATCCGGAAAGTGGGCAACTTGTTGATATCCGGAAAGTTCATGAACAATGGAGCATTTTTTGTTTTTACAATAAATTCTAAATCGTTGTAGTTTTTGAGAAAATTGCGTTTGAAATTTTGAATTTGTGTGCATATTTTCGTTGTAATGCACAAACTTTCAAAAATCGCCAACTTCACACACAATTTTCTCGAAAACTACAACGATTCAGAACACGCCGTAAAAACAAAAAATGTTCCATTTGTCATGAACTTTCCGAATATCAATAAAAAACTTTTTTCTCACTGGACTGGTCCTATAAGGCTCGTAAAAAATTTTTATTCAGTCTTTTTTCTATAGGTGGGATGAAACGAAAGTTGTGTATTGGAATTGCATTGATCGGAGGCTCGAAATTGGTCATTCTGGACGAGCCCACAGCTGGAATCGATGCGCATGCAAGACGTTCGATTTGGAATCTTTTACTTAAACACAAAGAAGGTAAAAAATGTTTAAGATGAGCAAAAAATAAGGAAAAGTTTAGGCAGGACAATGATTTTGTCCACCCACCATATGGATGAAGCCGATGTTCTTGCCGATCGTATTGCCATTATTGCCGAGGGCCAACTTCGAACCGCTGGATCGTCGCTATTTCTAAAGAGGTAAAAAAACACCATCATGATGTTCAAAGTGATAAATGAGGATAAGTGTGATCATAGGCTTAATTTGATAACGTTATCACATACTACTACTAACTACATACTATTAACTACTACTACTAACTACTACTACTAACTACTATTAACTACATACTACTACTAACTACATACTACTAATTACATACTACTAACTACATACTACTACTAACTACATACTACTAGCTACTACTACATTAGTGATAACGTTATCATTGTTATCAAAATGCGTTATCTTATCATTCACACCCTTTTATCATGATCACTTTGAACATCACTACATCATCACAGTTTTTAATCTTCTTCTTCTTTTAGGAGATATGGAGAGGGCTATTTAATGACTATAACCAAGAAATTACGGCCATTGATCGATATCTCGCCAAACGCCGCTTCATCGTCCTCCGATGTGACTATCAATCACAGACTTGAGCATTTTATGCGCAGGAAAATTCCTGGGATGTGTGAAAAAATCGAAGACATCGGTTCCGAAGTCACGTATAAGCTGTCAATAGATTTGTCGGCAGAAGATCTTCAAAGTCTCTTCGATGATTTGGAAAGCAACTTGGAGCAGTTGGGAGTCGAGTCCTATGGGATTTCGGCACCATCGTTACAACAAGTAATGATACATTCGAAAATTGAATGAAACGATTTTTTTTCAAGATTTTCTTAAAAGTGGCTCCAATGCATGAGCTTACGCTCAAGAAACGAACAGGATGCCAACTATGTTCACGTATTAGGACAGGTATCAACAAGTTCCGAAGAAGGAATTATCTGGCCCCAAATAAGTCGAATTTGACTGAAAATGTCGACCTGATTACGAATGCTTCGTCGCTGAGATTTGATCGGGGTTAGTTTTGTGAGAGTACAGTATACTCTCGCTAACAAGGGAAGTACTCGATCGTGACTTCGAGTACTTCCCTTGTTAGCGAGACGCACTATCCATTACGCCATGATGACCACCGTATATGGAAAGTGGAATAATTGCTCATTTTTAGAAGGCGCACACCCCAAAGTGGATCTGATTACGAATCCCAACAATCTTCGTTTTCAGCATGCAAGGGCACTATTCATCAAACGGTGGCATAACACCCGCCGTAGTTTGTTAGCCATGTTTTGTGAAGTATGGATGAAAATTTTTACATGAAAATATCAGTGTTTTAGCTAATCTTGCCCTTATGCCTGCTTCTAGCTGCTGAAATTTATTCGAAAACCCAGAGGCTTTCTTCCGGCTCTCAAATGATTTCCCAAGACATGCTTGCTTTAACACCGGTTATCTATGGCAACGAAACCCAATACTACTTTGGCGTTTGGGATCAAAATTCAACGGGGCTGGATTACTTACAATCCATGTTAGACCCACCGGGGATTGGTGTTCGTTGTGTCGAAGACGTCGACATATTTGAGTAGGATTACACTAATTTTAAAAAACAAGTTGTCCGCTTGGAAAAAACAAAAACAAATGAAAAAGTTATATATTCGAAAAATTCATGAAAAATGGAGCATTTTTGTTTTTACGGCATGTTCTGAATCGTTGTAGTTTTCGAGGAAATTGCGTTTGAAGTTGGTGATTGTTGAAATCTCTGTGTATTACAACGAAAACATGAACGCATATAAAAATTTTGCATACACAATAACGGAACGAACAAAACGAGATGATGAAGGGAATTACAAGCACAATTGTCATAACGTTCATGTGTTGTTTGAAAGATCATCCCGTTCTTGTCTATGTCGAATTTTCACTGCGTTCATGTTTTCGTTGTAATACTCAGAAGGAATGGAACGATAGTTCGAACAACATATGAACGGGATGACCAAGAATGGGACGACAATTGTGCTTGTAATTTCCTTCATCGTTCTGTTCTTGTCGCCCCGTTTTTGTGTCCCGTTCTTGTCGCCCCGTTTTTGTGTCCCGTTCTTGTCGCCCCGTTTTTGTGCCCCGTTCTTGTGTATGCCGAATTTTCACTGCGTTCATGTTTTCGTTGTAATACACAGATTTTTCAAAAATTGCTAATTTCGAAAGCAATTTTCTCAAAAACTGGACTGGTCCTTTAAATAAAACGGATTTCTAGCTCGCCTGCTTATCGTTGTCAATACGGATTCGCGAATGGAAGCTTGGATCTGGCGAAGGATGATCCGTGGAAAATCAATTATAGCATTCCACAAACTTGTGGCTGCACCCAAAGCTCCGGCTGGAATTGCACTTGGCGTGACTACCCGATTCAAGATCTACAAATGATTACACTGAACACCACGGACACTCTATATGATCTCACATATAGGAATATCTCGCAGTTTCGGCTGATGACCTTCGCCAACACGACTGCCTATCAAAAGATGTTGTAAGATACTAAATGAACAAAATTTGATACTATTACTATCCATGTTTAGCCTTGGTGGATGGACATTCGGGCATAAAAATGTTCAAGCTGCGAATGCAACTCAAATTGGCCGAGCGCGAATTGGCCTGGATACTATGATTGAAATTTTCAAAAATGACTCGCCGATGATCAACCTGGACTGGGAAAATGCAACTAAAGATGTGAACTGGACAACAGACTCGGATCCATTTAATCCGACCAACCTTTCGGTTGTAGATTTCTACAAAAGTCTCTTTGGATATATGGATGCAGAAGAGAATTCTAAAGTAAAATATTGGAATGTTTCATAAGTATCGGCGGCCCAAAAAATATTGGGTTATTCCAAAATGTTCCGGATTTTTTACATGAAAAAACATTGTTCAAACTCGAAATTTTTTCCTAAAAATGACCCTTATGACCCTGATTCAGGGAAAATTGGGTTATTGAAGCGAAAATTAACATGGTAATTTTATGCGGGAAATCTATATTGCGCGCATTCCCAAAACGTGAAAACGCTTCCCTGATTCAGGGAAAAAGGGTGTGTTTGAAGCGAAAATCGAAAAATTTAGATTTTTCGTGGAAAATAGACTCTCTTGAGGTAATTTTACGCTGAGAATCGATTGCGCGCATTCCCGAAGCCTGAAAATGCTTCCCTGGTCCTGATTCAGGGAAAATTGGGATTAACATTTTTCTTTTCAAAATCCCAATTTTCCCTGAATCAGGGAAGCGTTTTCACGTTTTGGGAATGCGCGCAATCGATTCAGTAAAGAGTGTATGCTGAATACGATCCAATTGGTCTTTTTGGACGAAACTCATGTTTTCGTGCCAATATACAGACTTTTCAAAAAATCATGGTTTTCAAGGATGTAACTTGATAAGAAAAATGTTGATATCTGGCTAAGAAGTTGACTTTTGACAAAATTTTCGGGGGTTTTCCCAGACGGGGAATAGATTGCACGCATTTTCGAGGCATGAAAAAAAATTTTCATAGAAAAATAGTGAAAAATGCCAATTTTAGATGTATTTTTTGGGGCCGCAAATACTTACGAAACAACCTAATACTTTTCTCAGCCTTTAAAATTTTGTTTTTTTCAGATATGGTTCAACAACCGAATGTGGGCTTCCATGCCGATCAATATGAATTCGTTCTACAACGCCGTTTTGCGAGTTTTGCGTCCGCCGGGACTTTCAGCCGATGATGCTGGAATTTTGGCTATTAATCACCCGATGAATCAAACCGTCGAAGATGGATTGAATACAAAAGCCACGTAACTTTTTTCGACTACAGCGAACTCTCGATTTAATGACACCCCCAGGGAGGGGTCACTATAGTCGAAATTTTTTTGGCTACCACGGAACTTTTTATTGAATCAGGCAATGTGTATATGGAAACGAAAAGAAACGTGAATCCTTATATAGCTTTTTGGTGCATCTCTGCGTGGTCGTATGGCAGAAAAATCAGGATTAGTACTAACTAATCCAAAAAGGGACTAAAAAAAGCCCAAGTCTAAGCCTGAGCCTAGTTCTAAGCTCAAGCCTAAGTCTAAGCCTAAGCCCAAGCCCAATTCTAAGCTCAAGTCCAAGTCTAAGCCCCAACCTAAACTCAAGCCCTAAGCCTAAGTCTAAACCCAAGCCTAAGTCTAAGCCCCAACCTAAGCCCAAGCCTAAGCCTAACCCCAAGCCCAATTCTAGTCTCAAGCCTAAGTCTAAGCCTAAGCCAAGTTAGTACTAATCCTGATTTTCATGCCATACGACCACGCAGGGATGCATAAAAAAGCTATAGAAAGATCCACATTTCTTTTCGTTTCATTGTACACGTTGCCTGATTCAATAGAAAGTTCCGTGGTAGCCAAAAAATTTCGACTATAAATCGAATCGGAGGGAGGGTGTCACTAAATGGCGTTTGACTATATTTATACTTTTGTAATGCATCCCTGCGTGGTCGTGTTGGCAGGAAAGGTTACTAGATCGAGAATTGACTGTAATATTTTTTGTACATAATGGTTTTAGGCAAAAAATTGTGATGTTTCGAATTGTGTTGTTACTCCTGGTCTTGTGTGTAATCACTTCGAGTTTTACAATGTTATTGGTTGACGAAGATTCCTCCTATAGTAAACATTTACAAAAAGTCTTTGGCGTATCTCCATGGATGTATTGGGTGACGAACTTCTTGAGTGATTTTGTAAGATTTATTGGAAATTTTTTTATTATTGATAAAAAATTTAGGCCGTTTATTTCATTTGCTCTTTATTGATCATCTGTATTTATTATCTAATGAATGTGGAGTTGTTCACGTTTTCCTGGCAGACTGTTGGGTCGACTGTCTTGCTTTTTGTTTTGTATGGGTAAGAGCTAGATAATCTGATAGATTCAATTAAAGTTGTTTATTGACACGATTGATAAAGCATGATTTCAATCATCAAAACTTCAAATGCAATTAGCTAACGGCTTCGAGAAAATTGCATTTGAAGTTTTGATGATTTAAATCATGCTTTATCAATCGTGTCAATAAACAACTTTAATTGAATCAGGGTTTTCGTTGTAATAAACAAATTTCAAAAATCGCCAAATTCAAACGCAATTACTCAAGCGAAATTTAGATGTTGCTCATTGCCACTTGTGTATATCATGCAAATGTTCTTCAAAATCCCCGCCCTGGCTTTCGCTCTGATTAGCATTGGAACTTTCTTTGTAGGCGTTGTGACAGTGATGACTGTCATGTTGCTGGAAAATCTACAAACAGGGGTTTTTTGCCTCATTATCATTGCTCCCCTAAACACAAAAATCCATTTTTAGGACGAAGGTTTGGATGCCGCACACCGTATTTGTTCGGGTGTTTTCTTGTTAGTTCCACAATACAATCTTGGCATGGCTATGTACCGTCTGAGTTTTGTTTACACTCTATATACTTATGGTCGTAGCTATCTAGGTATAATTTTTGGTACTTATTCGAAATGCCCCTCCCTGTGGGCTCACACGTGTACAAAAGCATGTGTATTATAATGCATGATTTCATAATGCATAATGGTAAAAGCCCATGTCTAAGACCTAAGGCCTAAACCTAAGATCTAAGCCTTGAGAATTGTTTTAGAAAACATTGGGCGTTTGGATGCGATACATGAATTGCCTCTGCCGAATGTCATGGAATGGGAAATGATGGGAAAACACTGTCTAGCACTTTTCCTCGGTTGTCTCGTTTATACGGCGTTGTTGGCTTTAGTTGAATATCGAGATGTTGTTTTCAAATTTATTAGGTACGTGCCATTTTTTGTATTATATTATATGCATAATAATATTTTAGAAACTTGGAGAAAAGAGAGACTTTACAGCTGGTACAAAAGAACGAAGTGGATAGGAAATTAGACGAAGATGTTATACAAGAACAAAAGGATGTTGAAAATATTGATGATTTTGATGAATATGGCTTGGTGGTGAAAGGGTTATCTAAGGTATAAGACCAAAAATCCTCGCCAACGACCAAACTAGAAAGAAGTAAATTCGCGGTACAGAGACGAAAACCACACAAGGAAAAGATGGAACAACAGCCGGCACAGAGCTCGCAACCGTTGCGCCAAAAGCCCACAAAAACATGATGGCAACACAATGCGCGATGCGATAGAAAAGATCGCGATAGGTGAAGATGAATGAGAAAAGATGATTGCGTGCAAGTTATAAGGAACAGGGTTTTCGCGCTAATACACAGACACATTCAAAACATCGAAAAGATTCGAATTGGTTTTGTTGCGATGCCTTCTTTATAACACTGCGGCTCCTCGGAGCGGCAGTGCTGTAAGGAAGAAAAGAAAATTGTTTTATAGAGCTACAGTGGCAAAGCGTTGGCTGTAAACAATCTGTCATTTTCTGTTCGAAAAGGTCAATGTTTCGGACTTTTAGGTGTAAATGGTAAGCATTCGAACACACTTTTTTGTTTGCAAATATACTTTCCACGTTTTCCAGGAGCTGGAAAAACCACAACCTTTTCTATGCTTACCAAACGTTTGGGTATTGGTTCTGGGGATGCTCTTATACATGGCATAAGGTTTTCGAAAGATTTTTTCACACGAGAAAAAACTCTTAATTTAGCATCAATGATTCGAAATTACCACGCTACCGACTTTTGGGTTATTGTCCACAGTTTGATGCACTCAATCTCAAACTTACGGCTCGAGAGCAACTAGCCTTCTATTGCCGCATACGAGGGATAAGTGAGAAGGACATTGACAAGGCATATTCCAAATTTTTTGCGAAAAAATCAATTTTGCTTACATTGTTCTAGGTCGTTGACTGGGCTGTTCAACACATGCAACTAAAGCCTTATGCCAACGAAGTCTCCGGAAGCTACTCTGGTGGCAACAAAAGAAAACTGAGTGCAGCAATTAGTGTTTGTGCTGACCCCCCTGTCGTGCTTTTAGTAAGGCTTCAAAAAAGCATTCAATTGAACATGAAAATTTAGGATGAGCCCTCATCTGGTATGGACCCTAGTTCTCAACAGTTTATGTGGGATCTCATTTTGAATCTTCGGCGTTCGAATCGTACTGTGATTATTACAAGTCATAGCATGGAGGTAAGATAAGGGTAGCAACAATTGGGCATAGACTTGAATGAAACGAAAGGTTTGAAACGATACGAATGAAACGAACACAGATGAAACGAACACAGATGAAATGAACACAGATGAAATGAACACAGATGGAACAAATACAAATGAAACGATCAAATAAAACGATACGAATGAAAAGATATAATGGAACGAAGCCAAACTCAGGGTTTTCGTGTCAATATTCAGGCAAATTCAAACCAGAATTGTTTTGATTCTTGTAAATCAGCTTCAGGCAAATGGTTTCACTCGTATCGTTTTGTAACGATTTGCCTAAAACTGATTTACAAGAATCAAAGCAATCCGAGTTTGAATTTGCCTGAATATTGACACGAAAACCCTGAATTTGGTTTCGTTTCATTCTTATCGTTCCATTAGAGCCTATGCCAAAAATTGTACTATTGATCATACATTTTTAGGAATGCGAAGCACTTTGTACTAAAACCGCTATTATGGTGAATGGACAGTTTGAATGTATTGGCTCGATTCAACATCTCAAGCAAAAGTATGCTTAATTCTATCTAATTGAACACAAAAATTAGGTATGGTATTGGTTATACGTTTACACTCAAGCTTTCTGCGATCTCGGATGTGGAACAGGCGAAAAATTTTATCGAAGCGAATATTCCGAATGCAGAGGTATATTTTGTTTTGAGCGTTATCTTCACGCAAAAATTTTAGCTTCAATCGATTCATTGTTCGAGCATTTTCTATCAAATAAAAGATCCACAATTCAAGTTGTCTCATGCTTTCCAAACTGTTGCAATGGTAGGTTATAATTTTTGCAGCCTAGTTAGGATCATTTATGCCTTTCATCCAATGGTTTTTATCGCCTCAAAATGATACGGATGAATAAAGAACTTGAATCTTGTGCAGGTTGAAGGCCTGAGTATAAGCATTAGTAGTATCTCATAAATTTTATCAAAATTTTTACAACTTTTTTTAGCTCAAAAAGCTCGTCTCGGTTGAGGATTACTCACTTTCCCAAACGACACTTGACGACGTTTTCGTTTCGTTTGCTTCCAAGTCGAATGCTGATATTATCGAAATGCATGAAAATGAAAATATTGTTACATAAGTTTTATAGTCTATTTAGTTTTTAAAGAATGTTCAATCGTTTCAATAAACGCAATTTTATTGAAATTCAGGCAACATTTCGTTGAAATTGCCTGATTCAATCGTTTCCGGAAATATTTCCAAATTTCCAAGAAACGGAAATTGGAAAAAACGTTTCCATTGTGCCACCCTGGACTATATATAAAAAACTTTCCTACATCTTTAACTGTGATCTGATATTCATGATGATCTATATTCTCTTATTATACAGGTATTTTACCATGTTTGGTCTCGTTCACTTCTTTTTGATTCGATTTGTTATTTTGTAAAGCTTGATATTTGTTCTAGTATCCTTTCTCAATTAAAGAATTTATCCAACGAGTTTTCAAACAACTTTTGGCACTTATGCACTATCCTCCTAGTGGNGGGGGGGGGGGGAGTTCTGCATAAATTTATGCAGAATCCTCCCAAGCTGAAAACAAAAAAAATCAATTTTTCATCTTTTTGAACAACTAAGCTAACCTCGAAAATCTCTTGATATATAGATAGATTTGTTATATTTGCCTTTATGTATTTTGTATGTCAACATTTTTCGCCTACAATAAGTAAATTTACACATATTGCTTATAAGAACATGGTGATCGAGCGCCTTCGTCGCTCTTTACTCTGAGTTGCATACGGTTAAACGATTCATCTTCAAATGAGCTTACTTACATTTATTAGCTTTATTTTTGCATAGCGAAAATTATTGAAAATGAGAACCGTAGAGCAAAATATAAAAAATAAATAAAAATAAATATCAAACCTAATATTTTCAACTGAAGATGCAGCACAGGAATATAAGGGTCGTTTTACGATTTGTTTCAACGAATATGACTTGCGGGCATGATAGAATCCAACGGCTCTAGGAAGGTTGACAACGAACAGTGGGTCTTGTATAGAGATTGGCAAAGTGGGCCCACCAAAATTTTGTTCGCGTGAAATTTTTCGAAAAAAATTTTTTCATCATCTGGAATTGACCCCTCTAGGGGTAATTTTATGCAGGGAATCCGAATTTCATATTTCCAAGACCTGAAAATCTTTCTCCGAATAAAGAAATGGCTATTTCTATGACGTATGGCATGTGATTCTTGTCAAAAAATGCGGCCCTACGTCATATAAATAGCCTTTTCTTGAAAGATTTTCAGGTCTCGAAATGTGAAATTCGGGTTCCCCGCATCAAATTTCCCCTAGAGATCAATTCCAGATGGTGAAAAAAGTGTTTTTTTTCGAAAATTTTCACGTTCAGTGGAATACCTAATCGATAATAGTTCCAAAATTTTGGTTTTGGGTAAAATTTTGGTCGACGCTAAATTTGAGACGCCAAAATTTTGGTTTTGTCCGATCTTTAGCTTTGTATAAGCGGAAAGTTGACAACAACAAAAATTTTATACTTCTGACTAATAATTTGTTTTCCAGGTAATATGAAATTGGGCAAAAGTTTTCGGACCCGACCGGAACTCGAACCCGGACCTTCTGGCTACCGTCCAAGTGCACTACCAATTTGTTTTCCAATGTTCTATCAATCGTGTCAATACACACGATTTTATTGAACATCAGGCAACGCTAACTCATAAAATCGTTGTCAACTTTCCGCTTTTTTCGTTGTCAGCCTTCCTAGTAGTGTTTCAAAATTTGTTGTGTTGCCTCAAACGGTACCCCCCCCCCTTTAAAGGACCAGTCTAGTAATTTACAACCATATGAAAAAATTATATATTCGGAAAGATCATGAAAAATGAAGCATTTTTTGTTTTTACAGCATGTTCTGAATCGTTGTAGTTTTCGAGATAATTGCGTTTGAATTTGTGTACAAGCTCTTCGTTGTAATACACAAACTTTTTTGAATTTTTTGCGGAAAAATCGATTTTTGCATCAATTTTTTAAATTTTCATAAAATGAACATTGTAGCAATTTTTTATAGCTAAATGAGACGAACAAAATGACACCAAAATTATCCAATTTGAACATTGTTTTGGGTTATTGAAACGAAAATTCTGATTCATGTTTTCGTTTCAATAACCCAAAACAATGTTCAAATTGGATAATTTTGGTGTCATTTTGTTCGCCTCATTTAGCTATAAAAAATTGCTACAATGTTCATTTTATGAAAATTTAAAAAATCGAAGCAAAAATCGATTTTTCCACAAAAATTCAAAGAAGTTTGTGTATTACAACGAAGAGCTTGTAACAAATTCAAATTTTCAAACGCAATTATCTCGAAAACTACAACGATTCAGAACATGCCGTAAAAACAAAAATGCTCCATTTTTCATGATCTTTCCGAATATATCATTTTTTCCAAAATATATGCTTTTAGAAAATTTTTGACTGGGTTTACGTATTTTAAAGACTAGTGTCTCCAAGCGGAGTTACTCGAAAACACAACAACCTATGTCATTTCGTCAGTAAAAAAAGTCAAGTCAACTATGATTTACTATCATTATGTTGGGCGTTATTAACATTGTTAGCTAGCTTGTTTCGTTCAGCCTCTTCTTTGACCGCCCTCTCTCTCCACTGGGCCTTGTTCTTTGCCAAGTTTATCGTCCATGGATTCGGTATATCCAATTTTCCGAAATAGTTGATCGGAATTTTACGGAGGGAGTTAACCCCGGTTGGGCTTTTGCTAAAAATTGATGCTTTTTGCAGAACTTCAAAAATTATGGAAGCTACTTCGGCTCTTATACCCCTCCCCCCTACATTGAACGTGGTCTAAAATCGAAAAATTTTATTTCTCAAAAGTGATCCCGAAAAACGCTTCCCTGACCCTGAATCAGGGAATCAAAGTGTGTATTGAAACGAAAATCGAAAATTTTTAGATTTTCTGGGGGTAATTTTATGCGAGGAATAGATTGCGCGCATTCCCGAACCCTGAAAATGCTTTTTTGATCCTGATAGAGAGAAAAACTTGAGTTTTTGAAAATGCGAAAAATGACCATTTTCGCTTCAAAAACACAATTTTTCTCTTAATCAGATTCAAGGAAGCATTTTCAGGGTTCGGGAATGCGCGCAATCGATTCCCCGCATAAAATTACCCCAGAAAATCTTAAAATTTTCGATTTTCGCTTCAATACATATACTCTGATTCCCTGATTCAAGGAAACGTTTTTCAAAAGCGTTTTTTTCGAGGTCATTTTTGAGAAATAAAATTGTTCGATTTTAGACCACGTTTAATGGGGGTATAAGAGCCAAAGTAGCTCCAAATGATGCTTACAGATCAGGAGGTAACGGTGAAAGAGAAGCCGCCGAGACCGAACCATCGCCTCGACCATCATTTGCTGTTGGTGGGAACAACGAGTCCGATGAAGGTAGTGACACTAGTGGCTCAACCAATTTCGTCAACATTTCACTACAGACCATCATAGTCGGTTCGACAATGAAATCAATGAAACCAATTTGAGATTCGGCCACGTGCACAGTGTGTCGATCACAGAGAGGCGAATATGGCAATCCCATGGAAGCCTCGAGGTCGCCCTGACGGAAAAATTCTTCAAGTACCCCTTCTGTCCATCTCGAATGCAGCTCCCATGGTTTTGAAGCATGCGAAATATCACAGGCATGGACAATTAAACAAAGGGCCTTCATTTTATCTATTCTGTAAATAGTTCGTATGAAAAAATGATTTAGGACTTGGATAACTCACAACAGATTTAAATTTGCCTGAATATTGACACGAAAACCCTGAATGTTACATTTTTGTTACAAGCTTAATCATTGGGTGTATTCAAAAAAGAAAGACGGCATTTTGTATAGCTAGACGAGACGAACAAGAGGACACCAAATTTATCCAATTTGGTAATTGTTTTGGGTTATTGAAACGAAAACTCTGATTCAGGGTTTTCGTTTCAATAACCCAAAACAATTATCAAATTGGATCAATTTGGTGTCGTTTGGTTCGTCTCGTTGAGATATAAAGAATGCCGTCTTTGTTTTTTAAATACGCCCAATAGTGAAGCGTATTTTAAGAAAATGTAAAATTTAGGGCATAGTTTACCAGTAGGTGGATACACCAGACCCTCATGATGGATGGATGAATGACCTTTTGGGGGGGGGGTACATGATAAAATTTTCAAAAATTTATAAGATGAATGAATTGGAGGGGGGAGGGTACACGAACCCTCATGATGGATGGATGAATGACTATAAAGGCGGAAGGTCCGAGGATGAGTGGTGAGGGGGGTACTGTACCCCCTTGGTGACCTATGATTCAGGGTTTTCGTGTCAATATTCAGGCAAATCGATTTTTTGTCCAAAATTCGATTTTTGTCCAAAATTCAATTTTTTAACTAAAATTTTACCCTTCGGGCAAAGTCAACATGTTCTTCATCGTCTTGATTTGCACAAAATGAGTGGACATATCAGTTGCCAGCACGATTTCAATAACACTATTTCTCAGTTCACTAAATTTTTTATAAAATAACTCTTTTTTAAATTAAAAAAGTTTCAATACCGAAACTCCTCTCTGGACATTCGATCAAAAACGTTTTTGTCTTCGTCCTTCATCAAACGAAAGCATGCGCTAACGTGGAAGTTTTCGAGCACGCTTCGATCGTTATAAAGCAATGCAAATTCGGAGCCGGATTGAACGTGGAAATTATTCGTATGTCCCGTATGACCATAATCTGAACATTTTTTGTCATACTTATTTTTATTCTAATTACAGGGTGGCACAAAAAAATGAGATTTGGAGCTATACAATAGGGGGGGGGGGCACCCATGTGAAAAAGTTTTCGAAATTTTTCTAAAAATGATCCCTCTAGGGGTAAAAACATGCGGGGAATCTGAATTTGACATTTTCGAGGCGAAAAAAACGCTTCCCTGATTCAGGGAAGGCGTATATTATATTGAAGCGAATAGCTGGCAATGCGCGCAATCGATTTCTCTGCTAGAAAAGCCCTGGGGTTATTTTGGTAAAAATTAAAAAATTTGAAATTTTTTGAAAAAATCNACAGGGTGGCACAAAAAAATGAGATTTGGAGCTATACAATAGGGGGGGGGGGCACCCATGTGAAAAATTTTTCGAAATTTTTCTAAAAATGATCCCTCTAGGGGTAAAAACATGCGAGGAATCTGAATTTGACATTTGCGAAGCAGAAAAACGTTTCCCTGATTCAGGGAAGGCGTATTGTATATTGAAGCGAATAGCTGGCAATGCGCACAATCGATTTCTCTGCTAGAAAAGCCCTGGGGTTATTTTGGTAAAAATTAAAAAATTTGAAATTTTTTGAAAAAATCACAAAAATCTCTTTTTTTGCGCCACCCTGTATATAATACCATGTATCATAGCACCAAAAATAACAGCTAGCATTTCGAGATCACTCAAACTACTCTAAAATTTTTTTCTTCATTTTATGACAAAGAAAAAAGCCGAAATTGATTATTGACAGTTGGAGGTCTCGGTAGCACAATGGTAGTGCACTTGGATGGTAGCTAGGAGGTTGGGGTTCGAGTCCCAGCCGGGTCCGAAAACTTTTGCCCAATTTCAAAAGAAAAAAGCATACCGAAACCCCAAAAACCTCATTTTTTCAATAAACTTTTTTATTGAAACGAAAACCCTGAATCAGAGTTTTCGTTTCAATAACATAAAAAAATTAATAAATTGAATAAATTTGGAAAAAATCGAATTTATCCCAGGGATGCGGCTGCGTCTCCTGGATACGCTACTGTGAGGGGAGGGGTAATTTACCCCTTTCTTTGACCAATGGAAAAAAGCTTACAGCCAGACCCGTTTGTGAAAGCATAAAGTGGGAAGTTTGGGTAACATCTGCCGCGTGTATTGGATTATGATAGGGGTTATTGTGTTTGTTATACCCATGCTCGAGAGCCATTAAATAGTTGTCAAGGATTTGATAATTGATCTAAAAGGGAGTTTTTGGAAAGTGTGATTGAAAATTTTACCTTGAAACGTTCCATGAAGCCATATCTGTTGAATAGTTCAAAGCCCACATATTTTAGTGCATGGCCATCGGTGGCCTCATTGAGCTCAAATCCATTGAAAGACCATTCGCTTATATTCTAGAATTTAATTTCATACAGGGTGATTCAAAAAAGGGGAATGGTGGTTGTTTCGGGTTATTGAAACGAAAACTTTGATTCAGGGTTTTCGTTTCAATAACCTAAAACAATGATCAAAATGGATAAATTTGGGGTCGTTTTGTTCGTTTCATCGAGCTATAAAGAATGCCGTCTTTGTTTTCTATAAAAAAGGGGAATGGTGGTTGTTTCGGGTTATTGAAACGAAAACTTTGATTCGAGTTTTCGTTTTTTTAAAAGGAAACAATCGATTCTTCGAATAAAATAACCCTTAGACAGCAGGTTTTATAGCTAAAATTGGAATAATTTACCTTTTCGCTTCAATACACCCATTCATTCCCCCTGAATCAGGGTCAACTTTCAAAAAAATTGGGATTTGAAGCGAAAATGGTCATTTTTCGCATTTTCCCCTGAATCAGGATAAGTGACAACGAATTTTTTGAAAAAAAACATGTCCCAATTCATGTAAAAAATCACAAAATATGCCTTTTTTGAATCACCCTGTAACTCTATTATGCTTACTTTTAAATATGGCAAGTACTCGTTTGGAATCGGCGCCAATGCTGTTTGTGTTTTTCGAAAAATCCTAAGTTGAAAAATTTTTTAACCTTATATAAAAATCATTCTTCTTACTTATCGAAGAATATACCCGTACGAATAGCATTAGCCACCGATTTGAACTTGGGCTTCTCCCGTTTCGATTGCATATTTTGCCGGGTGAAAGTGGCGGCCAACCATTCGCGAACCTCGTCTGGCACTGTCTCGGGTGTGACTTCAGCCAAATCATCATCTTCGTCGCATATCCGTCTACAAATTCACACAGAAATGGACCAGTCCAGTGGGGAAAAAAGTTGCCCATTTTTGTTGATACTCGGATATTCGTAAAGTTCATGAAAAATGGAGCATTTTTTGTTTTTACGGCATATTCTAAACCGTTATAGTTTTCGAGAAAATTGCGTTTGAAATTGTTCATGTTTTCGTTGTAATACACAAACTTTTTTGAATTTGTAAATCAATTTTTGCATCGATTTTTTAAAATTTCATAAAATGAACATTGTAGCAACTTTTTATAGCTAAACGAGACGAACAAAATGACATCAAAATTATCCAATTTGAACATTGTTTTGGATTATTGAAACGAAAACATGAATCAGAATTTTCGTGTCAATAACTCAAAACAATGTTCAAATTGGATAATTTTGGTGTCATTTTGTTCGTCTCATTTAGCTATAAAAATATCTGCAATGTTCATTTTATGAAAATTTAAAGAATTGATTTAAAAATTCAAAAAAGTCTGTGTATTACAACGAAAACATGAACTTTCAAACGCAATTTTCTCAAAAACTACAATGATTCAAAACATGCCGTAAAAACAAAAAATGCTTCATTTTTCATGAACTTTTCGGATACGGCAACTTTTTTTTCACTAGACTGGTCCTTTAAAAAGGTTTTAGGAGCTACTACACAATAGAGGGCAACCAAAGTGAAAAAATTTTCAAAAAATTTTTCTCTGTAAATTACCTCTCTAGGGGTAAAACATGTGGAGAATCCGAATTTGACATTCTCGAAGAGAAAAAACGCTTCCCTGATTCAGGGAAGGCTTGTTTATTGAAGCTAAAAGTCGAAAATATGCGATTTTTGCGACTTTTCGCTTCAATACACAGGCCTTCCCTGAATCAGGTAAGCGTTTTTTTGCTTCGAAAATGTCAAATTCGGATTCCCCGCATGTTTTTACCCTTCGAAGCGTCATTTCCAGAAAAAAGTTTTAAAATTTTTTCACATAGGTGTCCCCCCAGAATTTACCTTGTTTCATCCATATACGCCGTTTCCAGTACAAGTGCCGCATATTCGATATTCCTTTTCAAATCTTCCAGTGGCAATTGCCCGCTATTCAATTGATGTAGAATGTATCTGAGCCTAAAATTATTCGATTTCATTTCGACTATGTACAACTATTGGGAGAATGAAATTTTTCAGACCTGCAAGCATGTTTCCGAAGAACTAGTTGATAAAAACCGTACGAATCTCCAACAAGCATTTTTGCTAGTAGAAATGAAAGAAGAGACTGAAAACTTGGTGAAAGATCCTCAATGTAAAAAATAAAAGTGACAACCAAAAAGAAGCCAATATGGGAAATTGGTGTCGCGCCAGGTATTCGATAAACAGACACTGGAAGAAGGATGAAGAAGCGCGCTCATAAGATGACGAGTCAACACGGAATCCGTGATCCCACCGAGACTTACGATGGACTGTTGCCCTGACAACTGGAAACTTTAATTGGACTCATCTGCCCTATATAGTAAAAATAAGACTGGATAACTTTGAGGAAATGAGATTATTTTTGGCACTCAACTAATGTTTTTTTAAACAATTTGTCTAGATTTCTTGACCCTGGTTCAGGGAAGGCGGTGGGTTTATTGAAGCGAAAATGTAAATAATTCGAATTTTCGCCGGAAATTGGCTGTCTAGGGTTTTTCTAGGCGGGAAATCGATTCCCGAAATGTGAAAATGCTTCTCTGACCCTGATTCAGGGTAGGGTGATTGTTTTGAAGCGGAAATTGGAAACAACGTTTCCATTGTGCAACCCTGATCTCGAAGCCGTTGGGCGATTCAGAATTTACTGTAAAAAAATTCAAAAAAGTTTGTGTATTATAACAAAAACATGTACACAAACACAAAATTTCAAACGTAATAGGGGTAATTTTATGCGGGGAATCGATTGCGCGCATTCCAGGAGCATGAAAACGCTTTCTTGACCCTGATTCAGAGAATGTAGTTGGTGTATTGACGCGAAAATTGAAAACTTTCTGAAGGTCTTTTTCGCGTCAATACACCAACTCCATTCACTGAATCAGGGTCAAGGAAGCGTTTTCATACTTCGAGAATGCGCGCAATCGATTCCCCGCATAAAATTACCCCTAAATATGTCATTTTTAAAATCAATTTTTCCGCAAAAATATTCAAAAAAGTTTGTGTATTACAACGAAAACATGAACAATTTCAAACGCAATTTTCTCGACAACTACAACAATTCAGAAGGTGTCGTAAAAACAAAAAATGCTCCATTTTTCATGAACTTTCCGAATATATCATTTTTTCATATGATTGTAACTTAGTGGTCGTATGATGGAAAAATCAGGATAGTACTAATCCTTATTTTCCCGCCATACGACCACGCAGGGATGCACCAAAAAAGCTATACAGGGATCACTAATCGAATTGAAGGGGGTGTCTTTTTGAATTTCAACAAGTACTCACTGTTTTCTGAGTGGAATGGTCCTTTAAACTTGGTGTGTTTTTTTGCATGCGATTTGTCTTAAATTATTTACACACTTGACTACTCTTGGGCATTCCACCCGCACGCATCGATCATCCCATTTTTTATATCAAACAAGAAAGACATAAAAAATTGTTGGCTAACATAAAATTGGAATAGTTGGGGGGAGACTGTAAAATTATTCACACATTATGTGGTCGAGGGATCTGTCCTTCCCCCGTCACATGCCACCGTATGAAAAGGGTAAAATTCAGGACACATAAAATTATCCTCCCCCAACAAGTTCTTACTTATCCTGATTCAGGGAAAAATGACTATTTTCGACCCCTGGGTGATGCCACTTTTTCGCCTGGCCCTGTTCAGGACTGAACATTGACCAATAATTCTTAATAAACACCAGCAATAGAACATACCTATCGCGCATATCTGAAATAAGCTCAAAATTCGAAATAAAAGGTCGATGATTCAGCGACTTTGCACGGTTCAAAAATGGTGCTGGTGATGGAGAAGGCAATGGTGACCCGTTGCTTGTAGAGGAACCCTGGTTCGTATTACGAAAGGTCTGCCTCCGTAGTGATGCTGGTGTTGCTGGCATCCTTTCTTCTATTGATCGATGTTCAATTCGATAAGTCATACAAGTTGAGTCTTAATAATATGTTCGCATAGATATAATAAGCTCGAATTCACTTTCTTTATGGTATATTTAGGGACTTTCATGCGTTTTTGAAAAATTCGATCTAATCCAAAATAACTTTTTTAAACATATATGGCAGTTGTAATAACATTTCGGAGCTACTACACAATGGGGGGGGAGGGCACCCACAATATGAGGGAAATCCGAATTTGACATTTTCGAAGAGAAAAAACGCTTCCCTGATTCAGGAATGACCTATGCATTGAAGTGAAAAGTCACAAAAATGCAATTTTTACCTAAAAACGGCGGGTCATCGTGAGAATCAGCGAAAAAACGCTTCCCTGATTCAAGAATGGCCTATATATCGAAAAGTAAGCGAAAAGTCGCATCGAAATGTAAGCGAAAAGTCGCAAAAATGCGATTTTTGCCTAAAAACGACTCCTTTTGGGGTAAAAATGTGCGGGGAATCCGAATTTGACATTTATACAATTCCTCGAATTCAAGACAAGCTGTATATCGACGCGAAAATTCGAGAGAATAACATACTTTGGTCTAAAAACAATGCTTTTTCTTATATTCATATTATAGTTAACCAATAATTTAATCCAATTGACAAATGATTTTCTCGAATTTTCGCGTCGATATACAGCTTTTCTTGAATCCGAGGAATTTTATAAATGTCAAATTCGGATTCCCCGCACATGTTTACCACAAAAGGGATCGTTTTTAGGCAAAAATCGCATTTTTGCGACTTTTCGTTTCAATACATAATACGCTTTCCTTGAATCAGAGAAGCGTTTTTTCGCTTCGAAAATGCCAAATTCGGACTCCTCACATAAAATTACCCCTAGAGGGGTCAATTCCAGAAAAAATTTTTCACGTGGGTAGCCCCTTCCCCCTATTGTGTAGTAGCTCTCGGGAATACTTCTTCAAAATTCCGGGATATTCTATTATTTTTAGCTATGCAAACAACTTTCAAAAAAATTTTTGAAAAAAAATGATTTTAATAAAGGCAAAAAATTATTTCGATCGGCGAATCGAACCCTCGGCCTTTTAAAGTCCAAGTCAAGCACATTACCACTGAACTATGAAGGACAAAATTTTCGTTTTTACGATTCAATAAAAAATTTTTTGAAACCAACTTTTTTCAAAAAATTTCTTGAAAGTTGTTCAGCATAACTCAAATGAATAAAAAATCCCGGAATTTTGAAGAAATCTTCTCGTGTTAACACGGGAATACTTCTTCAAAATTCCGGGATATTCTATTATTTTTAGCTACGTTGAACAACTTTCAAAAAAGTTTTTTGAAAAATTGTCAGATCATGGAATATACCAGATCAAAATCAAATCGACTTAGATGGGATTCGAACCCGAGACCATTAGACTCGAATCCAAGAGCACTACCACTGAACCAAGTTTACGTTAAAAGTCCGATTTTTAATTTTGCCTATAATTTATCACAATTTTTTGAAAGTCGATCAGCATAACTCAAATTAATAGGATATCCCGGAATTTTGAAGAAGTATTCCTGTGTTTAAAGCGGAATACCAACACAAAAAAACAAAAATCGCCGGGCTATAAAGTGCTCATGTAATAATTATCTTATA
>OZJO01022957.1:0-12513 GCA_900406225.1 Acrobeloides nanus | reverse complement strand
ATGATTAAAAAGTAGTACCGGAGCCGAGCGCACGGATTTTTCGAGGATGACTTCGAGAGGTACTTCCTAGCGACGATTAAAAATTTTACGTATATGTAAAATACCCTCTATGTAAAAAATGGCCGATTCGACCCCTTCCTCTGGTCAAAATTCAAAAATTTCTTCGGATTTGTGTTCCCCATACCCAAAAAAACCCGAGTAGAAAAATTAGCCAATTTCGAGAACTTCTTGAAAAAATCCATAAAACACGTGTAATAAACTTTAGAGACAAGCCGGCACGTCTTAAAGAGCATAAATTAAAACAATAAATTTGATGATAATTAGTCAAATGACGCGCCTAAAATACTTATGAAATTAAGAAGGAGTGAAATAATGATAAGGAATGAATAATCAAACCCAGTAATTTTTACCTGATCTTACAATTTTTAAATTAATAATGATAAAATCTGACGCCTTCATATGACGTATGACCGGAAGTTTTGTTTTTAAGCAATTAAAGATCATTACCGTAACGATAAAGAAATAGTTTCGGCTAAAAATAGAAACTCAAGCCATTAGTTATTGTGCTGTTCTAGAAGTTCTCGAATTTTTTACATGAACTTTGGACCCAAAAATTTTTTCTCAAAATGACCTCTATAAGGGTAATTTTATGCGGAGAATCGATTGCGCGAATTCCTAAAGTGTGAAAACGTTTCCTTGACCCTGAATCAGGAACGAGGTGGGTGTATTGAAGCAAAAATGAAATAAAGTTCAGATTTTCACCGGAAAACTGGCTGTTGGGGGATCAAGCGTAAAAAATTAGAATTTTGAAAAAGTTCTCCAAATCTGCTGATTTTTTGTACCCAGGGTTTTTCGACATGGAGAACTCGAACCTGAAGTCACCTATACGAGGGGTAAGCTCCCTAAAAAGTTTCCATAACGAAAATCACTTAAACTTGTGTTGGGTAATTTTTTCATGCCTTGAAAGTGGGCGCAATTGATTCCCCGCCTAGAGAAACCCCTAGACAGCCGATTTTTCGGTGGAAATTCGAATTTTATTTCATTTTCGCTTCAATACGCCCACCTCGTTCCTAAATCAGGGTCAAGGAAGCGTTTTCACGCTTCGGAAATGCGCGCAATCGATTTCCCACATAGAAAAACCGGTAAAACTTCGGATTAGCTGCCCTAGTGACAGGGAATCGAAAAAAAAATTTTTTATTTTTTTCCCAAAAAAGAACCTATAGGGGTATTTTTATGCTGGGAATCATTCTCTTGTGCTCATTTTCGAAGCTTGAAAATGCTTCCTTCACCATGAACACGTTAAAAATTTAAAAAACTTGTTTTCAAGCGTTTAAGGGGATTTCTCCATAAATTTCCCTAGTTCGTGGTGAAGGAAGCATTTTCAAGCTTTGGAAATGCGCGCAATCGATTCCCCGCATAAAAACACCCCTATAGGGTCTTCTTGGAAAAAATTTTAAAAAACTATTTTCCGGTTTCAGTACTCTGTCACTTGGGGCAGCTAATCCGAAGTCAAAAATTGACTTCTATAGCCAAATATCAGCATTTTCAAATTAAGTTGCAAACACCAATTTAAAAAAAGTCTGTTATTGACACGAAAACATGACTCATTCTCAAAAGACCAATTGGTTCTTATTCAGCATACACTCTTGCTTAATTTTGAAAAAATGGTTGAAAATGGATTTTGGAGCCCCTCATATGATAAAAAGAAATGTCACAAAACTTATTGAACAACCTAATAGATTAAAAGTCAATTATAGACACAAATATAAATTAATAAATATTCATGAATAAAATTTTAATCATTATAGACGGAAATTTAGTCGTATGAAAAAATCAGAACTAGAAAGCACGAACCGCTCCCAAACATATAACACTCCTCAAATTATCTCATTGTGAATTATAATTAGTGAAAAAGATTGATGAATCCAATGTACACTGTGGCCCGTCCGGAGGCTCTTCTATCCCGGCTCAATTTTGCGTGTTGAGAGATTGACGATTGCGCGAGTGACTAAATTATTGTACAATAATATGAGGACGCTAATGCATGCGACCCGGTGTATGTTAGGATATGAGTACGCCGCAAATTTCAATAGTAAATAAATTAAAGTCAAAAATAACTGAATCGTGATTATGATTATGAGATCGGCTATGGCTGGCTCTTGTTGTTGATGTTCAATATTAAAACGGACTCATTAAATGAGTCAACAAAGAGGAGAAAGGGGAGCCTAATTTTGAAAATTTTATTAAAAACAGTCATAAAATTCATGTGTATTTTTGAGAGGATAATGATTGAGATNAATGAGTCAACAAAGAGGAGAAAAGGGAGCCTAATTTTGAAAATTTTATTAAAAACAGTCATAAAATTCATGTGTATTTTTGAGAGGATAATGATTGAGATTCAAAAATCAGTGATGTATTTGGTTCGGTATTTGCTAAAAAGACAAAGTATTGAAAAGGAGTTAATGATTATTTCCACTATAAAAACTCGCTCATCCTCAATTTACGAGTTTAATTTTTAGCGCAAAGTCGAAAAAATTTGAGCACCCATTTATGGTTAATGATCGCTGCGAGTCAGTTTTTCCTGAACGAACTGACTCGGAACCAGCCGGTGATTTGACTGTAATTACGTGATTAGTTAGTTGTTTGAGGCCTCGAACAACAACAATGCCACTCTTTTCCTTCTTTCCAAAAGCGCTTCCCTGCAAACAACCCACTCTCTACTGTTTTCGGCCAAAATCGAAAATTGTCACGCAATTGCAATCAACTCCGATGAGCACAACACTGTCATTTCATTTCGATTTAGATTTCACGTAAGTAATTATCATGCTGCTGTGGGGGAATGAGTTGAGGAGTTTCGTGCCTTTCAACTCACAATTACTCATTTTCGAGCGAAGTCAAAATAAAACAAGTAATTAATGAANTGGGGGAATGAGTTGAGGAGTTTCGTGCCTTTCAACTCACAATTACTCATTTTCGAGCGAAGTCAAAATAAAACAAGTAATTAATGAAGTACAGTGATGTGGAAAATTTTGTATTTGAAAAGTTGATTGTGGGCAAGCAAAAGCATTTGAAAAAATTTTTAGATCTTCAAAGTGTTTATAAAAAATTTTCCTTACACAAACCCTCTACAAAGTCGTTAGGTTTGGTTTCGATCTTTTTTGATCTTCGGTTTTTAATCGGTTTTCCAACCCTTCGGTTTTTTCGATTTTTAAACAAAATTTTTGAGTAATTTTTTTGTTGAAATATGCCAGTTTTAAGCCGAAAATACTACAATAAGAAATTTTTTGATGAAAAAATTATGCTTTTTCATATTAAAAAAATGATATATTCGGAAAGATCATGAAAAATTGAGCATTTTTTGTTTTTACTGCATGTTCTGAATCGTTTTAGTTTTCTAGATAATTGCGTTTGAAATTTTGAATTTGTTACAAGCTCTTCGTTGTAATATACAATTCAAAAAAGTTTGTGTATTACAACGAAGAGCTTGTAACAAATTCAAACGCAATTATCTCGAAAATTACAATGATTCAGAAGATGCCGTAAAAACAAAAAATGCTCAATTTTTCATGAATTTTCTGAATATATCATTTTTTCATATGGTTATAACTGACTGGGCTGGTCTTTTAAAAAATTGAAATTCTGAACATTTAAAGAGAAATAATGATCATTTTTTTATGAAAAATTATCAGTTTTTTCTTTTTTCGTGTTTATTCGATTTTTTCGTTTTTTCGGTTTTATTAAACTTCGGTTTCGGTTTTTAATCAATTTTTCAAACATACGATTTCGATTCGGTTTTTTCAGTTTCGGTTTTCCGAAAAACGAAATTCCGAATTTTTGAAATGTCATGTCCTTTTTCAACCTCACAGTAGTAATTAGAAAAATACCGAAAAAAATCTGGCATCAACCTTGAAATCCTGCAATTAGCGACTACCAAGGCCCACAAATTTCGTGTAATTAAGGCCAAAAATTTTAATCGGAGAAAGAAATCCCTCATCAAACAAGACTTAAAATTAATTACATAGGACAGATTTTTGTAAACAATTCGAAAATTTTGAGATAGTTTTTAGTAAAAGGAAAAGGAATTTTCGAAAAAAAAGAATAAGAAAAGCCGCAAAATCAAATTTTTACAGCTCCCAAAAAGAAATAAGAAGATAAACATTAAGTGCATGCATAACAAAATCCTTCCTGCAATATGCTTGCCTAAAAGATCCATTTTCATCAATCAACAAAAATGAATCGCTAAAAAGAATAGTGCTAATGAGCCATCTACTGATCCAGATCATCTAACTATCAATTGCCGGCCGACGGTCTGAAATTGTGAGCACAGCCGAGATATTATTTGCATATGTTTGGCTTTAATGGGTAAATAATTTGGCGAATTTGGTGAATCTTTTTGTAAATTATTGGGTTGTCGAAAAGTTCTGAGACTTTTTNGTTTGGCTTTAATGGGTAAATAATTTGGCGAATTTGGTGAATCTTTTTGTAAATTATTGGGTTGTCGAAAAGTTCTGAGACTTTTTACATGAATTTTTACCCGAAAATTTTTTTCTAAAAAGGACTCCTATAGGGGTAATTTTATGTGGGGAATCGATTGTGCGCATTCCCGAAGCGTGAAAACATTTTCTTGACCATGATTCAGGAAAAGTAGTGGGTGTATTGACGTGAAAATGAACTCCTTTGTTAGTGTAAAAACTCAAAATTTAAAAAAATTTCCTGATGAAAAAGCTTACTTATCGAGAAGACCACAAAACAGAGAATTATTTCGACTAGCTACTATAGGGGTACAAAAGTTGTTATTCACTAATAATTAATTCTTAATAATTGATAAAATATGATTCACGTTTTCTTCCCGAAATTTATCTTTTTGCAAAAAATACTCTCAACGTGAGAAAATCGAAATATGAAAGGCCTAGAAGTTTATAAGCACAGTCTTAAACACAATCATCGATCAACTCTTTCACTAGTCTCGTGTTTTCGAACATAACCACATCAACCACTTTTTCTGTAATATACGGCTAATAATTGGCAAAAATTTTGCGGATGCAAAGAGCCATGTAAATTTCCATGGCCGATCGCATATAAAGAGAAGAAGAGAATACTGACTTCTCGAAAATCGGCGATGATTACAATTAATTTTCATAATCAAACATCGGATTAGTTCTCGTTTTCCGAGTTGTTATAACAATTTTCGGCATGAGAAATCATTTCCGAGCAAAAAGGATTATTATTCATTTGTTTATTGACGACAATTTTATATGAGATCAATTATGAAACTATTGAAGACAAACAATTTTATTACAAAAGGAAATGAAGACTTTTATATACAAAGTGTGCTGGATAAAAATCTATTACTTCAACAAAATAAAAATAAATTTTGTTTAGCAGCTCCTCAGCCAGAGCTAGTATTCTGCCAACCCCTCTTGCAAATCTTACCAGTCCACTCAGTTACAACCATATGAAAAAATGATATATTCGGAAAGTTCATGAAAAATTGAGTATTTTTTGTTTTTACGACATGTTCTGAATCGTTATAGTTTTCGAGATAATTGCGTTTGAAATTTTGAATTTGTTACAAGCTCTTCGTTGTAATANATGTTCTGAATCGTTGTAGTTTTCGAGATAATTGCGTTTGAATTTGTTACAAACTCTTCGTTGTAATACACAAACTTTTTTGAATTGTGTATTACAACGAAGAGCTTGTAACAAATTCAAACTCAATTATCTCGAAAACTACAACGATTCAGAACATGCCGTAAAAACAAAAAATGTTCCATTTTTCATGATCTCTCCGAATATATCATTTTTTCATATTATTGTAACTTACTGGACTTGTCCTTTTAAGACATAGCTCAGGCTCGGCCTGCTGACTGTGCCAATGACCAATGCCACTGTTGTATAGACTATATATACAGACAAAAAATACAGTACCTCTTATTTTGATCTAAATTTGTCACAAAGAATTTGACCATTTGAGACCAATCATTCATAAGCCCGAAGAAAGCAGCGAAATTATGACTAATCAGCGCACCAATCGACGAAAGCAAACTTGCCACAAGCCACACATTATAAAGTTCTTAAGAAGCGATCATGGAAAGCAAATATGTTTCGTTAATGCGTGGATCGGTTTCGTGAGAGGCATGCATGAACGAGACAGTCATCTTGATTGCCCAAATAAAGCAAATATTCAATGAGAAAATGCTCAAAAACAACATATTTTCATTAGGATTTTAGCATTCTTCGTTTACAATTTTATGACTGTAATAACAAATAGTGTGGTGAGATTTTATTTGAAGTAAGAAAAGGAAAGAAAATTTACAAGAATACAATAAAATAAATTTACTAAATTTTTAAACTAAAACCTTGAATCTATAAAGGACCAGTCCACTTGAAAAAACGCTATGAAAAAATGATATATTCGGGAAGATCATGAAAAATGGAGCATTTTTTGTTTTTACGGCAACTTCTGAATCGTTGTAGTTTTTGAGATAATTGCGTTTGAATTTGCTGCAAGCTCTTCGTTGTAATACACAAACTTTTTTGAATTGTGAATTACAACGAAGAGCTTGTAACAAATTCAAACGCAACTATCTCGAAAACTACAACGATTCAGAACATGCCGTAAAAACAAAAAATGCTCCATTTTTCATGATCTTTCCGAATATATCATTTTTTCATATAGTTGTAACTGACTGGACTGGTCCTTTAATCTTAGCATTGACTTTACGAATATCAAAAAAAGAAAAACCTAATCTTCACATACATGACCTTAATCTAAAATATATTTTTGACAATATATATGACTCATTACCATAACTATACCCATCGTTTTACTAACGAAGGCCACTATCTCAAATTAATCTATAAACGTCAAAATTCATGCACACCCCAAAAGGTAAACAAATAGCAGCTGGCGCTATATAGACGATTTCACGCATGCCATTGCTGGTCAGCAGGAGGCTCGCATATACCCAATACCTTTCGCATATATCATCTACAGTCCAAACAAAACAATTAAGTTTGAAGGTCGAGGCCAATTGTTCCTCAATGGATTCATAGAAAATGAGGACATTTGGAGGAAATGCGTCTTGGCAAAGACAATAAGACGATGGAATAAGAATCGGTCAAGATAGATCGGAATTAGATATGAAATGATTTTAAAAAATTATTAAGAAGAATTCTTGAAATTTGATTGCAAATTGTACAGTAAAAATAGCAGAAGGAACAAACAGGCATTTGATTTATAGTATAGTCAGCTTTGTAATTTGGGAGGGGGCCTGTGGAACCTTCCACCCCCAAATCCAAACTTCCCCCCCCCCAATTTGGACCAAAATTACGACGCTGAGTATAGTCAATTTTACTTACTCACAAAAAAATCATGAAAAAGGAATTATATTTTTCGACTTAGAGCGTTTTGAAATTATGTCTTTTTGAAGCAAAATTCGACGCCAGTGAGACTCGAACCCACAACCTTTAGCATAAAAACAGAGAGCACAACCACTGCACCATGTGCACAATAAAACTCAATTTTTAAATTTGCTTAATATTTCACATATTTTCTATTAATTTATTATTTATTAACATTTTTTCATGATTTTAGGTAATTAAAATCGACCATGCTCTTTCAGAATCGATGGAAATCGATTCGCTTAGACAAAACCCATTTTGTAGAAACTTGAAAAATACAATCCTATTCAATTTTTACTTCCAATACGCATTTTTTTAATTTTTGCAAAAATTTTAATTAAAAATCATCATCATGTTCTATTAGTCAAAAATTCCCGAGAACAACAAAAATTAGCCGTATTTTAGCAAAGACACGTACAAGGTGTTTCACACTATTCATTTAGAATTCTAAATTGGGAATGAATTCGCAATTTCGAACCTAAAATTCCATGAGCCGAAATGTTGTGCAAATAATAATGAATGAGCGCGATCATCAGAAAAGAGAATGACGATGTGTGCCTTTGAGCCGATTTGAAGAACAACAGAGTGAGGTCAAACTTAAAGAAGGACAATGAGGCGAATTTGCGTGATTATAAGAGTTGATGCTGTATGGGGATATTCTTCTAAATGATTTTTGAAATGAATAGTTTGACGCTTAATTCGTTTCGAAAGTGATTAAGAGTCAACAATTTGAACTGATTTTGGTCATTTTGGTTATATTTTAAGTTTATGAAAAAAATGGAATATTATTGATCAGCAATTGTAAATGCCTTAGTCCCACAGCGGTCCAAAATAAAGGGGTATTGAAAATAAAAAATGCGAGATTAAAAATGGTTAACACCACTTGATTCAGCTCATCGAAACGAGTAAAGTACTATATTGTACTCAGTGGCGACAGATTTCCCTGGCTGAGCTCTCTTATCTCTGTTTATCATTAAATTATAGCAGCTTTACCCACCTGTGATTCCTCGCCACTAACTTCCAATGTCTTTACCATCTCCCCAATAGTTTTCTGAGGTGCCCATGTGATACCAGGTTGTTCGCTCACTGGCTTACTCGGATTGACTTCGCCGGATACTACCAACTCTGCTAACCTTGCCATTCGACTTTGATGTGCCACCGATCTTAGATGAATATCCAGAGAAGAACCTTGACCGTAACCAAGTTTGCAGACATTGCAACGGAATGGTTTTTTATCCAATGAAAGATTTGAAGTCGAAGACGTTGTTGCTGGGCTTCGAGATTGAGGTTGTTGTAAAAGTGCCAATACCTAAAAATTTAGAAATGATAAATTTTCAAAAAAATCTTTAACCTGTTCACTAAGTTGTAGATTGTTCCCTTGATCTTCTAAAAACTTTTTGGCATTATGTAGATGCTCGACAGAGTTTAGATGAGTTTGTAGTTCAGATTTTTCAGCAAAAGACTCTTTGCAAATTTCACATTTTAGTATCTCACCATTTTCAGAATCACATGATCCTATTATAATTTATTAAAATGTTTTCACAAATACAAACAAATTTACCTTCATCTGTATTTACACCATGTTCTTCTGAAATATGTCTTTTTAGCGCACCAATGTTTCTAAAAGACTTGGAGCACTTTGAACATTTGTGAGCAGTTTTGAAAGTGTGTGAAATCATATGAGCTTGTAAATTTCCTTCCATTTTGAACGCCATTGCGCATTGTGAACAACGATAACGGTAGATATTAGACTTGGAACAATTCAATGCAGTGCTAAATTTTTTAAATGTAAAATCTATGGAGGTTAAAAATCTTTCTTGTTACACGTTTAAAGAATCAGTCCAGTAATTTACAATCATATGAAAAATGATATATTCGGAAAGATCATGAAAAATGGAGCATTTTTTGTTTTTACGGCATGTTCTGAATCGTTGTAGTTTTCGAGATAATTGCGTTTGAAATTTTGAATTTGTTACAAGCTCTTCGTCGTAATACACATTTGAACATTGTTTTGGGTTATTGAAACGAAAACATGAATCAGAATTTTCGTTTCAATAACCCAAAACAATGTTCAAATTGGATAATTTTGGTGTCATTTTGTTCGTCTCATTTAGCTATAAAAAATTGCTACAATGTTCATTTTATGAAAATTTAAAAAATTGATGCAAAAATCGATTTTTCCGCAAAAAATTCAAAAAAGTTTGTGTATTACAACGAAGAGCTTGTAACAAATTCAAAATTTCAAACGCAATTATCTCGAAAACTACAACGATTCAGAACATGCCGTAAAAACAAAAAATGCTCCATTTTTCATGATCTTTCCGAATATATCATTTTTTCATATGATTGTAACTTACTGGACTGGTCCTTTAATGTAGTAGGATGAACAGAAAATTGGTTTATACAGATATACCTTTCTTTTCAAGATTGACTTTGTTTTAGAAGTTTTTGAGTTTCTTAAAAATTTAATTTATCAGAAGTGATTTTTAAAATAAATTTTTACTCCTCTTTCAAGCGCATAAATTTTTTTTAAAACAACAAATTATTCCTCTCTACTTCCTTAAAGTAATTTCATTATTTATGCAAAAGCTCACTAGCCAATTTTTTACGATTTGCACCTGTGTGCAACCATTGCATGTTGTCAAAATGAAATAAATTTTTCATTTGGCTTTTGCCTAATTTGGTCGCTGTCTGAATCCTAATTTTTAGTGCTGTGTACAAAGCCTTGCGATCCAATCAGTAAACCGATTCGTTATTATGAATGGCAATGAATTTTCTGCTCATATGATTAAGGCTTTCTTTGATTTTGGCGGATTCCCATCGGCTAATTTGCATTTTGATAATAGTGTAATAAAGAGAAAATTTCTCCTATGTATCGTAATTATTCTTACGCGCAAAATGACTAAAAACTTTGAGTAAACACACTTGTCGGTTCCTTCAGAAGTTGTGGCTACTGTAGATACCATAAGTTTATCGATGACTATTTCAGAAATTTTATGGTCTTCTAGTAAATGAGCTCGTAAGGTTGAGGACTTTTGTGGACACAGTGGGCATGATTCTTCTATGGCCTCTGATTTTTGAACATGTTCCCCAGACTCTTCATGAGCTTGAAGTTCTGCTGCTGTTTCTATAAATCAATAAATTATATATTAAAATTATCGACTATGAATAACATTGACCATGATAACATTATGAGATAGAAAATAGCATAATGTGTATTGCTTGTAAAGGATTTACAGGGTACCCCAAAACATGGCACTTTTGCGATTTTTTAATTTTTATAAAATAACCCTATAGTGGGTTTTTCTATGTGAGGAATCGATTGAGCGCATTGCCAGTCCTTGAAAACGCTTATTTGACCATGTATTGGCCTATTTTCGCTTCAATAAACATATCTTTGAAAACGCTTCCCTGACCTGATTCATGATCAGGGAAGCGTTTTCAGGGTTTACGCAATCGATTTCTCGCATAGAAAAACCCCTATGGGGTTATTTTTGTGAAAATTAAAAAATTTGAAAAAATCGCCCACAATCGCAAAAAGTGCCATTTTTGGGGGCACCCAAAAAAGTTAGTTATTGAAACTCAAAAAAATACCAAGTAAAAGTTTCTGGCAAATTAATCGCGCAGATGAGTGAACAACCCGCAAATGAGTACAATAATAGAAAACTGGAATAAACAAATGGAAAAATAATGTTCTTGTTGACAAGCTTGAGCAAATAAATCTAATGCGAGTTGTAGTTGTTTATAATGGGGTATAAAGAAAATGAGACTTTAGGAAACCAAAACTTTGATGCATATGATTTATTGATTAATTGTAAAAAATAAATGCTAAACAACTTATGAATCAATCAGGAAATTGGTCGAAAACTAAAAGCGGTATCATGAAAACAAGCATGCGGGTGGGATAATGGTCATTAAACAGTCGATGTATTGAAAAGAGCACTTTAAATTGCTAATTAGCCGCCAGAATAGCTAGTTGAACTGTGATGCAAAAAGAGGCCATTATGCAATACGAATTGTATCCTACCATATTAAACGTGTAAGAGACGTTTTCTTGAACACTCGAACTTGAAAGGGCATTGTGTTAAACGGTTCGACTGCGCTTCAAATTGAATTTATTTAGTAAGATTGACGCATGGGAAAATTTTTAAAAGTCGTTTCGAGTCAAAATTCGGTTTCTAAAAAATTCAAAACCTTATTCGAAGTTCAAAAACCCGATTTTACGTTGAATTTTTGATTTTTCTAAACTGTCTAGAATTATCCTAGGTAATTTTTTCGGCCAAAATTTCAATCTGACCAATGTATTTCAACACGGAAAACATTTCTAGCGTGGTTTCGAAAAAATCCGAGAAAAATTTTTTTCGGACCCTCCTACTGTGCCCTCTTGTAAAAATGGCCCAAAAATCGAAGTTTCTCGGACTCCGAGTTGCACTACCGAGCGACGTTCCTAGTTAANTGGCCGATGTATTCCAATATAGAGAACACTTCTAGCGTGATTCCGAAAAAATCCGAGAAAAATTTTTTTCGGACCCTCCTACTGTGCCCTCTTGTAAAAATGGCCCAAAAATCGAAGTTTCTCGGACTCCGAGTTGCACTACCGAGCGACGTTCCTAGTTAATAATGAATTAGTTATTACTAATACTCTTTTTTATAATCTCTGCTATAGCTAATCTTTTTTTGAAAAAATTTTTTTATCCGATTTCGATAATTTTGGTGCTAATCGTCTTCTCTCATCGTCCCCTATAACTTTTGCAATGACACTCCAGGTTTAAATCAATCGTTTCCGAGATCGTAATAATACATACAGACACACATTACACTTTAATGTAGTAGGATTTTAAAAAATTTTGGGCAAAAACATAAGAGGAGATTATTAGGGTCGCCACAAGCACGGCACAAGCTATCGTACGAAAGTACGACGGCCCCACAAGCTATCGTACGATCGTAAAATTAACGTAAGGGTACGACGAAATCGCCACAAGCTGTCGTACGATCGTACGACGCAGTACGACGAAATTCGTACGATAGCTTATGGCCATTTCGTCCGTCGTACGAGTGTATTTTACACTCGTACGATGACTTCGTACGATAGCTTGTGCCGTTGCTTGT
>OZJO01022956.1:0-11594 GCA_900406225.1 Acrobeloides nanus | reverse complement strand
AAAAATTTTGATTTTTTCAGTAAGAAAATTCAGTGCAAATTCCTTGAATCAATCAAAAATTGAGTATTGAAACGATTATTTTTTTTGAAGACTTTTTTCTCATTTTCGGTCGCCGTGTTCCGACGTCGGAACGTTTCCGAACGGCCTATTAGTGATCGTTTCGGAACGCGTCGGAACGAATTAGTGATGTTATTAGTGGCACATTAGTGATCGAAAATCCGTTCGGGAAGCGTCCGAACGAATTAGTGCAGGCCCTAAGGGATTGTTCTGTGTAAGGAAACTCCTAGTGCCGTATAATCAACGAGTCAAAACATTTCCGTTTATCCATTGAGATTGGCACGTTCAGCTAGATCGTCGGAAGAGGCACTACCGATTTTCTTAAACACCATGGTATGGTTGTTTTCAGATAGAAAAAACTTACAGCATGATCTTTGAAAAAAACATGGATTTTTATACCCACTAAATTTGGCATCTGTCTCCGTACGGTGGTATTATGGACCTATCCGTGGCTCTGAAGTTTTTTGGGTGGATGTTTGTACACATGTGCCAAGGACCCAAAAGAGTGCTGGACTCCAGGGTTCGAGACACTTTCGGTCTCTGAGAAAAACTCGAGATCTCGAACCCTGGACCCATAGGTTCGGCACTATTACTTTTTTCACATTTTTTATTTAAATTTTTTCTCAAAAATTCAAATGATTTTAGCCACTTTTATACAGAATTTATACTTGCCGCACTACGTGGCATGCTGCTGCGGCATGCCGCGACATCAAAATGCAATTTTTGAGAAAAAATTCAAATAAAATACGTGAAAAAAGTAATATTGCCATAGTTTCTGGGTCCGGGACCTACGGGTTCATAGTCTCAGACATGGGACCAAGCACCCAAATGGATTCCAGACTCCTTATTTTGAATACCTTCGATCTCTGGCTTTTCCCTGTTAGACTTTTCTTTTCGTATTTTACTCTACCGATTTATATTGTTTTGTCTGAAAAATGTTTAATTTTTACAGATTCTATATTGTGATAATTCTAAAAATTCTCAAAAAATGGCTAGTGGAGACGTCTATCAATTCAAAGTGACTTTGCGTGGTTCGAAGCCTCCAATTTGGCGCCGTATTCAGGTTCCCGCGAATTACACCTTTTGGGATTTGCATGTCGCGATTGCCGACGCTATGGGATGGCAAGGTAATTACAGTGATGTAGCCAGAAATAGCGGAAGGGAGGTTAAAAATTAAATTTTTGATAAAAAATCGACTTTTTGGTTAAAAATTGAATTCTTGGCAAAAAATCGAAAAATATCGGCGAAAAGAGAAATTCAGAAAAAATTAGTTTTATATTAAAAATAGCGTTCGAATCACACAGTTTTTAGACTATCATTTACACAGTTTTGAGTTCGGCAAAGGCTATCAGCGTGTTAGGATTGCAGCTCCCGATCCGATGATTGATTTCGAAGAGGTCTTGAACGAGAAAGTGGAGAAAATCGCCGAACATTTCTCTGTAGATGGTAGTCCTAAGGCCATGTATGAATACGACTTCGGAGATTCGTGGGATCACGATGTGGTTTTGGAGAAGATCGTCGCTTCGGATGGTGGTGAATATCCGCGATGTTTGACGGGAAAGCGCGCTTGTCCGCCGGAGGATTGTGGTAGGTTTCAAATACTCAAGGGCTTACCCAGCTGGGGACAGGGGATAGTTCTATCCAAGAAACAAAAAATCCAAGGGGTTTTCCATGATTTTGACCAAAATTTCGAAAAAAATTACCTTACTTTCCTCTTGTGTTCTGGTTCCCCGCATTCTGGGTACGCCTCATGGATGGTACCACCCACCTTTTACTTTTGAGTAAAAATTCGATTTTTGAGTAAAAAAATCAAATTTTTGCTCAAAATCGAATTTTAACTCAAAAATCAAATAGTACCATCCACCATCCGATTAAGTGGTGGGTGGTACCACCAACTTTTTCGCCACCTGGTACTCCCTTACCATCACCAATTGATCTTAATTTTAAGTAACCCTGATTTTAGGTTCAATTTATGGCTTTTATGAGCTTCTGGAAATATTGGCGGACGAGAATCATCCAGAGCATGCGGAAAGGGTAGAATGGCTCGAGAGTTGCGGCTACGACAACTACAATCCCGCACATTTCGATGCTAACGAGGTCGTCTTCGACAATCCAGCTGATCGTGCCAAGCTCTTTTAATAAACGAAAATGTTTTGGCTCATTGTATATATATGTTGATTTTGTTTCGTTGATGTTTTTCAACCGTTTTGTTTAATCGTTATTTTGTTTATCAAGAGCATTATAAAAATTTCTTAACAATATGCATTTTTTGTTACTTTATCGATGGCAGTATATCCTCGCCTAAGGGGCAAAAGTCCTCTAGCTAGCGCTATAACAATTAATTTTTCCTTGACGAGAACTTTTGCTCCTTAGGCGAGGATATACTGCCCCTTAGCCGAGTACTTTTGCTCTCCCCCTTTTAGACTAAATTGATGGCGTATTTGTTCAGCTTCTTTTAATCCTCACTTTTACTTTTTGGAAGGTGCTTGAATTTTATTTTATTGCGACGATAGGTGTTTTCTTCTCCTTCCTCCCCATTCTATAAATTCGAATCTGGATTATAAGAGTCACAATTTCTCCAAATAACTCGATTCGAATTAAACCGATAAAATATAACAATCAACATATGAAAAGTAGTATCGTAATATTGACAAACAAGGGAGACTTTCGGTCTCCTAGAAAAACTCTTTGAGTCCTGAGATCTCGGACTCTGGTTGAATGGGTTCTGGGTCTAGAATCCATGGGTTCATAGTCTCAGACATGGGACCAAGTACCCAAATGGGTCCTGGACTCCTTATTTTGGATACTTTTGATCTCTGGTTTTTCCCTGTTAGACTTTTCTTTTCGTATCTCACTCTACCGATTTATATTATTTTGTCTGAAAAATCTTTAATTTTTACAGATTCTATATTGTGATAATTCTAAAAATTCTCAAAAAATGGCTAATGGAGACATCTATCAATTCAAAGTGACTCTGCGTGGTTCAAAGCCTCCAATTTGGCGCCGTATTCAGGTTCCCGCGAATTATAACTTTTGGGATTTGCATGTTGCGATTGCCGACGTTATGGGGTGGAAAGGTAATATACAGTGATGTAGGGCTCTATGATTTTTTGCATACGAATTTTCAGGCAAAGGGGTGGTTATATTGAAGCGAAAATGAACCAACATTCGTATTTTCGTCGGAAAAACGGCTGTCTAGGGGTTTTTCTAGAAGGGGAATCGCGCATTTTCAATGCATGAAAAAAATTTTCCTGCCACTGATTTAAGCGAGTTTAAACGATTTTCATTATGAAACTTTTTTAGAGAGTATACCCGTCGTATGGGTACCTTCGTGTAGCTAAAATCAATAAATTCCTTCAGATTCGAGTTCCCCATGTCGAAAAACCGTGTACCAGGGAACCCCCGAGTAGAAAAAATCGAATTTTTAGCAAAAAATTGAATTTTTGGAAAAAATTAGTTTTCTTATATTAAAAATAGCGTTCGAATCAAAATTTTTAGACTATCATTTACACCTTTTCGAGTTCAGCAAAGGCCATCAACATGTCAGGATTACAACTCCCCATCCGGATGATTTCGAAGAGTTCTTGAACGAGAATGTGGAGAAAATCGCCGAACATTTCTCTGTGGATGGTAGTCCTAAGGCCATGTATGAATACGACTTCGGAGACAAGTGGCAACACGATGTGGTTTTGGAGAAGATCGTCGCTTCGGATGGTGGTGAATATCCGCGATGTTTTACGGGAAAGCGCGCTTGTCCGCCAGAGGATTGTGGTAGGTTTCAAATACCCAAGAGGGGGCGTACCCAGTTGGGAACAGGGGATGGTTCTGTCCAAGTAACGAAAAATCCAGGGGGTTTCCCATGATTTTGACCAAAATTTCGAAAAAATTACCTTACTTCCCTCGTATGTTTTGGTTCCCCGCATTCTGGGTAGACTGAATACGCCTCAGGTGGCGAAAATATGGTACTATCCACCCACGAAAAAATCATATTTTTGCTCAAAAATCGAATGGTACCATCCACCACCCCGTTTGGTGGTACCACCTACTTTTTCGCCACCTGGTACGCCCTTGCCATCACCAAATTGATTTTAATTTTATATAACCCCTAATTTTAGGTGGAATTTATGGCTTTTATGATCTTCTAAAAACATTGGCGAACGAGAATCATCCAGAGCATGCGGAAATAGTGGAATGGCTCGAAGATTGCGGCTACGACAACTACAATCCCGCACAATTCGATGCTAGCAAGGTCGTCTTCGAGGATCCAGTTGAGCGTGCCAAATTCAATGTACCGTAAATACTGTAAAATACGCCCCGGGCGTTAATTTTTCAACCCCTTCCTCCCCACCCCAGTCATCAACATCAACCAATAAAAAAATCAATAAATTTTTACTAAAAATTCAAACATTTTCTAACAATCAACATCAGATAACTATTGGTACAAACCAATATACAAATTAAAAATGTAAAAGATATATTATTATTTCAATTTCTTGGAGAGGGGGCGTGTTTTACAGTTTTTACGGTATAAACGAAAATGTTTTGGCTCGTTGATTATATATATATGTTGGTTTTGGTTCGTTGATGTTTTTCAACCGTTTTTTAATCGTTATTTTGTTTATCAAGAGCATTATAAAAACTTTACTTATCAATATGCATTTTTTGTTATTTTATCGATATATTAGCGTTTTATCTGAGCAGCATGTTCGGTCAGATAAAACTAGGGCGCCGGATTATTTGGGAACAGACTTTTAGGGATGGATTTTTGAGGATATGACATTGGGTGATTGACATTTGGGGGCGGACATTTAGGGACGAAGAGACATAATGAAGGTGATATAATTGAGTAATGAAAAAAATTTTAAAGTTTTCTGTGTACATTTAAACCCGCTTCTGTATGTATAATAAAATTGTATTATAAAAAACCTAAATGAGAGTACTCGCAACGTCTCCAGCTACAGGGGGAGGTAATAGTCCTGACCTAGGCGGATAAAAGTCCTGACTCAGGCGGACAAAAAAGTCCTGACATTGTCAAAAACTCTGAAAAGGTGTTTTCTCGTCCAGAATTGTCGAGAAAACACGTTTTTGAAATATCTTTTGCCCCTTGGGTCAGGACTTTTGCCTCTCCTGTAACTTTTGTTATAGTTAAACTCATTCATTATCATGGTAATGTTAGATAAAGATCTACGGATTGAAATCTTACAACTTTTTACTGAAAATAATTCGCGAAGAAGTACAATTAACAAGAATCTTTTGGATCGCTTTCGCATTTGTGTAAGTTGTTATTTATGTGCTATTCTATTTTCAAATGTAAAATTTAGCTTATAAATTCAAAGTTCCTAAATGCAACTAGACAAAATTTGTCGACATATCATAAAGTTATCGCCGGCTCTGCTAATACTGGCTGTTATGGGTATGGCCACTTGCCGATCGTTTGTTTTGCTACAAGGGTAGAATTTTTTAATAGTTGATGTAAAAAATCTATTATTTAGAGACCAAATACTAGTTACTTATATATGGATATGCATTTATTCAATTACTGGATTCGCTTTATGAACATAGCGAATAAAACGTTGCAATTACTAACATGTGATCCTAATTATCTGAATGCATGGTCGATCGTAAATGTTAGAGGTATAGTCTGCTTCAGCTTGATTAAGACCCTAGGACCGAATATAACTTAAATTTGATTTTTGAGTAAAAATTTGATCTGGACCGAAAAATAATTTTTTCAAACTTGCTCCAAAATGATCAGAATTGTTCGCCGTAGCCCAAAACGGTAGAACAACTCATTTTGGGGCAAAAAGAATTAAGACAACATAGGTTTTGGCGCCCAAAACACTAAAAATGAGTAAAAAATGACCATTTTTCAAGAATAAATTGACTTTGAACCAAAAAGTTGGTTACAAACATACCAAACCCAATATACAAAAATTTTTCTGGGAATCAGGGTTAACGTTTTTTTCAATAACTGTTCTTGATAAAAAGTTTTCTAACAAGTTCCAAAATGCCGATCTTTGTCAAAAAATTCGGTAGTTTTCAAAGATCGGCTCATAACTTTTTATTGAAGCGAAAACTTTATATAGGTGTCTATATAAAAGTTGTAGCGCTGATCACCAGCTATTTTATAAGTGGTCAACAATCTCTCAATTCAATTCCTACGCAGAGCTAGACCCCAAAACAACAAAATAATACTTTTCTAAAAAGATGACTACAAAAAATTGATCCTAGATCCATGACAACTTTTAAATTTTTTTCTAAAATACATTTTAACCAGCATCGAAAGTTGTCTTAATTTAGTCACAAATGATCGACACAGCGATTAGTGTTAAAATAAATTTAGGATGGTTTGGCATCAAAACGTCTTATAATAAAAGTAAAGCGATCCAAAATGGTACACTATCAAAAGACAACAATATGTTTCAGCGAATTCTTGAAACCAATCGAGAAACATTGAAGAGTTTAGTTTATGTACCTATCCAGTTCATGGAGAATATTCAAACAAGTTTAAATTTGGATAAATTTCTGAAACTTTTGGCCACCTGGTCTGAAACTTTTGCCCCCCCCCTAGTAGTAAAAAATGTCGAAAAAGTCGACATTTTTTACTAATTATGCAATAACTCCTCAACCAGAAAGAGTTATGGCATGATTTTGGTGTCATTCGATTGCTACGATATTCAACTCTCTAGCGACACCAAAACTATCAAGATTGGCTTTGTATTTCCGGAGAAATCCTCAAAAACATATAAAAGTTTCGAAACATCACATGACCCTGAAAAGTAAAAATCTCTGCAACGGAATGCCAAAAATTTGAAATCAAATATAACTTAAGAAATTCTAAACCACTTTGCGATTGGCGACAAGTTGCGCTAGTGGGAGAATGGATGAGCTAGGAATCGGGAAGGATGGGGAATATTTAGAATTGTCAATTATATACTATATTTTTAAGTAACATTGCATATTTTGAAAAAATCACTTAAAAACGGTCGATTTTGCCAAATTTCGATTAAAAAAAGACATTGCGGGGTTATTCAATTTGCTGGGTTGCGGGATTTTCAAAAATGTGCGTGCGGGGTTTTTTCTTAAAAAATGGTGAGGGAGGGATTTCGGGGCGGGATCCAGCCCCGCGCGCAGCCCTAGTTTAATGCTAGTCGACTGTTCACAAGTACAAGTTGACAACTCACAACTAATCTAATTAGTTGTGAGTTGTCAACTTGTGAGCTGTCGACTAGCCCAATATTTAATAGGTGTATCAAATTCTTTGAGATGATTATCATAATAACCGCATCGATATCAAGAATAGCAGTGGTGTTTCCCAAGTTGACAAAATCTGTGATTTTCGAGTTTCAACTCGAAAAGGTCATACATAGGGGTTTTTCGATGCGACAAGAAAGCCGAATCCGGCGTTATTTTTGGCGTATCGGCTCAAGAAACATGACTTTTTGAGGGTTCTATTGAATTGGAGAGTAAAGGTTTTTTAAAGAAAATACCCAACTTTCAACCAAACAAGTATTTAGTTAGCAGTTTTTTGCTACTATTATGTAGAGCAAAAATCCGTGAATATTTTTGATGTTTATTTTTTATCTGAGAAGCTTTGGGTGTGGAGAAATTGTATTTTTTCGAAAAGTAGCAATAATGACAGTTTTCACAAAAATCGACCTATCTCCCTGATTTGACGATCTAATTAAATCTAAATAAGGGGCTTATAGAGGAATATCAACTCTATAAATTGGAATATCGGATTTTGTCCTACGTGTTCGGGATATCTCCTTGTTTTAATACCTAACCACAAAAAATAATTTAATGAGCTAGAAGCTTTATAACTTTTGTTTTTTAACTCCTTTTTTGATGGTTTTAGTGTCATTATGTAGTTCTACGTTTAGGCTATCTAATCGAATCGTCTGTTTTGAAACACACATGGGACAGTGAACTAGACGATCAACTCAATGGATGAAAATTTCAAAAACATTTACACTCAAAATTTCAAAATTGACTTTTATGAACGAGAAAGCAAGTAATCTAAAGATCTATGCTTTCGTCGATGCATTAATCAAGGCAGGAGCAGCGGTAACACATCTCAAACAAGAAACAGGAGTACAAATTTCATTGCTTATGGCAAAAACACGATTAAGCCCTGTCGAAAGACCTACTATTCCTAGATTAGAACTGATTGCAGCAGTATTAGGAGCACATTTAACAAAATTTGTAATTGATCATTTGAAAGTTGAAGCTAACCGCATAACAATTTGGTCCGATTCCAAAGTCGTTTTAGGATGGATTGCATCGGTGGTTCAGTGGTAGAATGCTCGCCTGCCACGCGGAACATATGTGACATATCGGACACGTCTACATAACATATGTGACACATTGGACACGTATGACAAATGTAACCAGACTTGTTCTATGGCTTTGATAGATCACTATTGCTTGCTGAATCTGCTCCACATCATTTTATTGAATCATCATTCGCTAGCGAGCATTGATTGCCATAGGAATTCGTGTGCTTTACTGTTTGTGTTTGATGGGACTGTATGATTTCTCTGATTGCCTGTCATGGCTTTGATAGAGCACGATTGCTTGCTGAATCTGCTCCACATCTTTCATTGAGTCGTCATTCACTAGCGAGTATTGATTGCTCGCATTTGATTAAATTAAATGAATTGGTTGACAAGGCAATTTCAGAATTCGACAATTTGGATTGATATCAAATAGAGGGTACCGATCTTTCAAAGGAGTGCAACAATCTTGTATTGACATCGCCGAATCACGACGACAGTGGTTTCAATGAGCCGCCAGATCCGTCGACTGCACGTCTTCCAAATCAAGTGCCATCTTTGACTAGCGTTACGAATGAACCCGACATTGGAATGGTGTGCACAATCCCAGGTTTCCGTTTCAATACACAGCATAGGTGGACAAACAGAAGGGAGAGGGGGTCTGCTGCAAATTTTCAAAAATTTGCCTTGGTCCCCCTTATGTTTTTTTCGAAAAATTTCCAAAATAAGAGGGGACCAAAAAAAGAACCAACCCGGCCGTTCCGACGGGGGGTTGGTCCAATTTTTGGCCTTTTTTGCCGGATTGGTTAGGGGGGGACTCCCCCCCCCCCCCCCCCTTTGGCCATGTTTGATAACAGACTGACCCGGAATCGCTTTGATCTTTTGTCAAATTATGAAGCGAATGATCTCTTCATTTTATAAAAATTAAAATTCAATTTCAGAGCTTACATAACAAAAATTTAAAAAAAAGAACATTGTTACAAAAAATATCATTATATTTTTAGGCTATATTTTTCTTGGGAATTTTGGCAATGAAATCATTGATATAACTGCCTAGGTATAAAAATTCTCCATCATCAGCTACCTATAAAACGTTTTTACAGGCTGATCAAAAAATTGCACTTTTTTTGGAGTTCGGATTAAGCCACACCAAGAACGTGGAAATGGGGAATTTTTGAAATTGGGCAAAAGTTTTCGGACCCAACTGGGACTCGAACTCGGGTATCAGTTATAGGTCTCGGTATCACAATTGTAGTGCACTTGGACGGTAGCCAGGAGGTCCGAGTTCGAGTCCCGATCGGATCCGAAAACTTTTGCCCAATTTCAAAAATTCCTGATTTCTTTTATATTGTTTTTTTTTAATTTTTACATGCGAAATCCTATTGACAACACCAGTAGGATCTTGTAATGTTCTTATCAAAGTGCCATTCGTATCATACTCCAAAACTAAACCATGTTGAATAGAGTACTGAAGAAAGACCCAGATTTTGAGAAAAATTTCTGGTAAAAACTAAATTTTCTAATATTGAACTCCTATGAAACTCTCTATTTACCTGCATGAAAACTTTTCGAATAGCCGGAAAATTTCCTATTGTCTCTAAATATGATGTAGCGGTTGGTTGTCGAACACCAGCCATTGCAACATAAATGGTACCGTGTGTCGATAGACGAATATTATCTGAAAATCCTGGTAGATTGTCGGCAAATATTTTTCTTTCATTTTTCTTCGGCCCTTCTATGTACAATCTAAAATCGACGTTTTTATGGATTAAAAAACTAGTGTTACTGTGTTATTCGAGCTGCCCAAAGTTCTCCAATAAGAATCGATTTTCGATCTGGAAGTATTTGGAGACCATTCGGAAAATATAATTCATCGATCAATAACTCTAATTTATTTGTCGAGATTTGGTATTTAAAGACTCTATAGTGAAAAATATATCAAAAAGATAAAATCTCGATGTGAAGGTGAAAAGGGGTTTCGGGTCTGACATCTCCTCACACACAAAGGAAGGGTCTAATTTTAACATCCTCTTATTCAAACCGGCCGAAAATGGTGCTGAAAAATTGGACGTTTTTATATCATCTCAAAAAACGTCGTCAATTTCACTTATCCCCCTCTACAAAAAACAATTTTCGAGAAAAATGAGGCCTGACATAGAAAATAATGAAAAAAAATTAAGATACCATACCAAGCTTAAGTCTAAGTCTAAGCCTAAGCTAAGCTTAAGTCTAAGCCTAAACTTAAGCCTAATCCTAAGCCTAAGCTTAAACTTAAGCTTAAGCCTAAGCCTAAATCTAAGACAAACCTAAGCTTAAGCCTAAATCTAAGCCTAAGCCAAACCTAAGTCACACTAAAAAACACCTTAAAAAACAAAAAAAAACCTAAAAACGCCCCCCCCCCTCCATGTCCAAATCTGAAACACTCGTTTCACCGTTGTCACGACGATACCTTCCGTTTGGAATATGTTCAAAAAAGCAATAACCCAATTTGGAAAAATCCCATTTAGAACAAGTATCAGTAAAAATTATGGTATCTTCATCGATTATATCAATATCATTCGTCATCGAAATTTTAAAATTATGAATTTCTTTTCCACTTGGAATAAGGTGTCTGATATTTCCTAAAACAAATTGTTAAAAAATGTCAGGCTATCATACTCAGGCGATCGGAAGCCTCCCTCCCTCACTCTTTCATAACCCAAAAATTAAGGGGGGTCCAACTTAGGGCCGGGTAGAAAATTTTTTAAAGTGACTCCCTAGGGGTAATTTTATGCGGGGAAGCGATTGCACGCATTCCCGAATCTCGAAAACGCTTTCTTGACCCTGATTCAGGGAAATAAGAGTGTGTATTGAAGCGAAAATCCAACATATACTAATTTCTCTGAATCAGGGAAGCGTTTTCAAGCTTCGGGAATGCGCGCAATCGATTCCCCGCATGAAATTATCCCCAGAAATATGATGCTGAGGAAGAAATTTCAAAATTTTTCGATTTTCGCTTCAATACACACAAACTGATTTTCAGATTTTCACGGTAACATATACAGCCTAATAAAAATTAAAATACCCGTTTCAAAATTTACAACCAATAGTCCATTGATCATGTCCGCGGCCACAAAATCCGTTTTATTTAAACGTCGTAAACCAAAAATTGCTTAAAAATTGAAATAAGAGTTTTTTTCTTTACCAAAAAATTACCGCCAGAACCAAAAGGATTGTTTATAGTTTTTTCTATTTGTTCATCCACAATTTTGAAGAAGTTTC
>OZJO01022947.1:0-14508 GCA_900406225.1 Acrobeloides nanus | reverse complement strand
TAGTGAGGACCCATCACTCAAAAGGATAAGGGAGTACGCCGATCAAATAGCGCCGGAGGCGCGTCGGCCTTGGAACTTTTGATTACGTAATATCTGGATGACCCCTTATGGGGCTATAGCTCGGCCAAAACTCTTGAAACATATACCAAAATGACCATAAATGTTATTAACTAGTCTAAAACAAATAAAAAAAGTTGCTTTGAGCAAAATCCAAGGCCCTTCAAAAAATTGTCACCAAGGCAATTCCATTTCCTCGCGAAGTCTGATTTAAAATAATAGGAAAAAGGGATGTTGTAGTGTAGCAAGAGACTAATGTAATAACAGTAGCTAAGTAACGAATGTAAATTTTTTATTTTATTAAGTCTAACATAAAAAGTTACGAAAAATGTAGGTGTACTTTTTTTTATTCGAGATCATTTAATTGAATGTAAGTACAGACGTCATTCTTTAGCTGGAAACTAAAATCGACTCTTCGATTTTTAGCAAAGAATTGAACATTCCTGACTATTCTTGTTTCGAAAGGATAGAAAGCAAATGGTGGTGGAGTTTGTAATTATGCCAAATCAGAGTCGATTCAAACCCGTGCAGGACTTTACTTTTTCGTCAAAATCTGTGCACATGCACGAGTTAAATCCGTGAATTTGTACGGGTTTAGCCATGCACGGGTTTCAACCCGTTCATTTGCACGGGTTTTTAGCAGTGTAAAGCCCTGCATGGGCTTGAATCGTGCTTCCCACAGATTATACCAGAGGTGTCAAGTCTGCTGATTTTTCAAAAAAGTGTTGATTTTGAGATGTCAAATCTGATTTCGGACGGCCCAAATCGCTCGGATTCATGTTCCCCGCATGGAAAAACCATATTATAATCGAAACCGCTAAAATCTGAAAATTTTCATTCTCAGCAGGATTTTTTTTGAAAAAAAAAATTTCGGGTCGAAAAAACATGAAAAAATCGCCCAATTCTGGTTTTTTCGATACACTCTGTACTTATACCTAGGTATAGTATACTTAACGAACCCGTCTCAATCTTAATAATTTTGCTTTTTCAATAATTGTTCTTTTTTTTGAAAAAAATGTAAAAATTCTAAAAAAATTGAAACAAATTCGAAAAAATAGAAAAAATAGAAGCCTTAAGCCTCAAGAAGCATAAGCCTTAAAACATAATAGTTGATCGACCCGGATCACACCATGTCCAAAAATTTTCACCGACAAATCAAAAAAAAAATTGTACAAAATTATAGAAGAGACTTTCCTGAACAACGTAGTGAAGACCGTTTTAAAATCTTATCGTTCATTTTTGAGTTATTAGCCTGACAAGATAGCCTTAATCCTTCAAAAAAACATACACGTCTGTTTCAAGCGGCAATAAGTCTGTGCCAACTTTTTTTTCGATCATTTTTGATACTCTGGGGTTTTCGGCTATGGGGAACTCGAATCCGATGGAATTATCAAGTTTTAACTTCAGGGGGTACCTCTACTGGGGGAGGGAGAGGGGTAAAACGTCAAAAATTCAGGACTGTTCTTTGTAAGCAAAATCCCACAAAAGATCTGTTCTTTATAATCCATTTTTGACTATAATCCCGAGGTCTAGGACAAAAAATAACGGCGGATTTGTGTTCAGCACCTAGAAGAACCCTAGGAATGTCGAAAATTTCGTTAAAAAACCGAGTTTTATGCGAAATATCAACATTTTAAACCTAGGGTACATCTTTGAGACCCCAATTTTTCGAAAAAGTCTGGATATTGACACGAAAACATGAGTTTTGCTCAAAAAGACCGATTGGATCGTATTCAGCATACACTCTTACTCACTACTGAAAAAAAATTTCATCGAAAACGAGCGAAAAATACCGATTTTCGATATATTTTTTAGGCGGCAACAACTTATGTTACAGCCCAATAACATATACACGTTCCTTTCAAACTTAAGTAGATTTTTATTTTAAGCCCAATTTAAAAAATTCGTCTTGTAGATTGTCGGGGAGACCTTACTGCATAACGCTTGGTATGGGTTTTTTGTGAATCGTCGTTTTAAGAAAAATATGGAATCTTTACTCTTTTTTTGTTGAAAAAATGGTCGATTTTCTGCCTAGGGTAATCATGTTTCAAAAAGTATCAACTTTTTTATTTTAAGCCCAATTTAAAAAATTCGTCTTATAGATTGTCGGGGAGACCCTCCTGCATAAAAATAAGTATGGGTTTTCTATGGATCGTCGTTTTAAGAAAGATATAGAATCCTTACTTTTTTTTGAAAACATGGTCGATTTTGTGCCAGTTGACCATGTTTCAAAAAGTATCAACTTTTTTATTTTAAGCCCAATTTGAAAAATTCGTGTTGTAAATTGTCGGGGAGGCCCTCCTGCACAAAAATAAGTATGGGTTTTTTGTGAATCGTCGTTTTGAGAAAAATATGAAATCCTTACTCTTTTTTATCGAAAAAATGACCGATTTTCTGTCAATTTGACCATGTTTCAAAACCTATCAAGTTTTTTATTTTAAGTCCAATTTAAAAAATTCGTGTTGTAAATTGTCGGGGAGGCTCTCCTGCACAAAAATAAGTATGGGTTTTTTGTGAATCGTCGTTTTGAGAAAAATATGAAATCCTTACTCTTTTTTTATCGAAAAAATGACCGATCTTCTGTCAAGTTGACCATGTTTCAAAAAGTATCAAGTTTTTTATTTTGAACCCAATTTAAAAAATTCGTCTTGTAGATTGTCGGGGAGGCCCTCCTGCACAAAAATAAGTATGGGTTTTTTGTGAATCGTCGTTTTGAGAAAAATATGATATCCTACTCTTTTTTGTTGAAAACATGGTATATTTTCTGCCATGGTGACCATGTTTCAAAANTATGGGTTTTTTTGTGAATCGTCGTTTTAAGAAAGATATGTAATCCTTAAGTTTGAAAAACAACTCATTTTTGGCAGAAAATTTATAGGGTATTTTGCCGATATGTCGGCACACACTTTTTGCCGTTTTTCTATGGGTTGAAACATACGTGCTTCATTTGGTGACCACAATTGTCACAAGTTTGAGATCCATGAAGCAAGCGCATCGCAACCAACCATTCATCGAATTCGTCATCGGAGAGCTGCAGCTTAGTGTAGACGTCTTGAAGATTCATTCCTTGTAGCTCGTTAATCGCATTCATTGTTGAAGATTGATTGCTTGAAGAGAAATGTTTTGTTGTCGAAATCGACGATAACATTATGGATTTTATGTTATTATTTATAGTTGTTTTTCGTCTTTATGCATCCCTGCGTGGTCATTTTTGGCGGAAAAATTGTATAAATTTTCGCGCCTCTTACGAGCATGTTTAGCCCTTGATCATAAAAAATAGCACGGCGTGTAAAAAGTTATTCGCCTCTGAAATTTGCTCATGTTTTACAAACTTCGAAGAGCCATAGAAAAATAAGTATATATCCGTTCGATCTAATTCCTTTTGCATTTGAAAGAGAATATTTTGAGGATTAAAAAAATTTCGAGTGAAAACTCTTCAAAATGAAAAAGTTACGACAATTTTTCGAAGGATGTCAAAAATCGCTTTTTCATAGGAAATTCGATTTTCTCAGGATTGAGTTCGAGATAAGAGCAGTAAAGTATTTCAGGGGTTTTTCGACCTGCCGAATCGATTCCCGGTGTTATTTTTCGGTAAAAAGTTCAGAAAATGGGATTTTTAGCGAAAAAATCGATTTTTGGGCATTGTTGGGGTTCGGTAAGGGAAAAGTACCCCAGGGACCTGTTACAGTTCACGGAATTTCCGATTTCCGTGATAGGTCCCATTGCAGTTCACGGAAATTAGAAATTCCGTGAACTGCAATAGGTCCCAGGGGAATTTTGTAGGATTCGTGTTTTTCACTCGTAAAATATCCTGTGTACGTTAAAATTGTAATTTTTTAATCGTTAAAAATCGATTTTGGGCCTATTCCTCCGGTCCTTGTATTTGTACTTGTAGTTTCACTTGTACTTGTAAATTTTTACAAGTACACACAAATCGTCATAACTTTAACAGGTTAACGTTTCAGGCCTCCATTCCTCCCCCTAGAACCCCCACCTGCCCCCTAACTTTTCACGAGGAACATTTTTCGTGTTGACGAGAAATTCTGAAAAAATTCAGTTTTAAAGTTATGGCCATTTTTTTAATAACATTGAATCTGGTTTTTCAATGTTATTCGAAAAATGGTCCCCTATTATTTATTTATTTTTGAAGTTTAGAATGTGTGCAAAAGAAGATCGAAATTTTGGCCAAAATATGAATCGGACGGTCTTCTACAAAGATGTACCAACAAGGAAATATTTTTTACGCCCTAGGAACGCCTCGGTTATGGTAAACAGTGAATTCAGAAGCGATGAAGAGGACATTCTAAACCCATTAGTAAGCCTTTTTCCTTTCATTTTGGATTCAAATTTATTAATGTTAGGTTTTTACAAACCATCGAGTGTCTGGGATTGGAACTAAGGCTCAACAAGAATCTCGAAATTTTCACATGAAGGACAATTTTAAGATTTGGACTGAGAACGAGAAAAAGGGTGGGAGTAGTCAGATGGTAAGTGAAATTTTTGCGAATAATAACTATAACTTTTTCAGTCAGAAGATATATTCAACTTTGAGAAGCAGCATGATATGATTTTGGCTAAAGAAAGCTCAAATCAGAATAATGGGATTAAGGTTAGTTGTTAATAGTAGTTAATAATCAAAATTTTGAATCTATTTTCTGGGAGATTAAAGCAGTCATTTTGAGGCTAAAAGGTTTTTTTGATCCAACTAGATTTTTTTAAAATAATTTTTGGTTTTTATAGATATCGACGTTCGGAAACTGCTTTGGTTGCAAGAAAAATACGAATTCTGAAGCGAGCCTATGTCAATCTAGTGATGCGAATCAATCTGAAGACAGACAACACTTTGAAGATGCTTTAACAACAGTTACAAAGGGCCAGGATATGAGTCATGAAGGAGATTCGAATAGCGACGTCTATACGTCTGACCATATCGACCCATCTACTTCATCGTTTAGCAACCAGCATGCTATACATTCATACTCGCCTTTTGTTGCAGATATTTATAAGTATCTGCAATTTCTCGAAGGGAAACACTGTCCACGTCCTAATTATATGCAGGTTGTTACTTTGAAAACGGTTGCCCAGAACGCACAAAAAGTAGGGACACCCCCAAAAACGCTATAACACTGAGCAAAAAATTGGCACTTATGCACTATTCCCCCCTCCCCCTAGGAGGGATAGTGCATAAGTACCAAAAATGCTCTAGGAGGTTTTTCCATGCGAGGAATCGATTGCGCGCATTTTTGAACCCTAAAAACGCTTTCCTGACTCTGATTCAGGGAAGAGATATGTGTTTTGAAGCGAAAATGCACTCGAATTTCAAGTAACTATTTACAACTTTTCGTATCAAACACGACGTTTCCCAATCATTTCATCAAATACAAGGTGTATAAGAAAATAGAAGCATGAATAATTGTCAACTTGGCATACAGGGTGTATAAAAAAACCGGAATTTGGGCAATTTTTTCGACCCGAATTTTTTTTCTTCAAAAATTCTAAAAACGACCGGGGTAATTTTATGCGGGAAATTGATTGCGCGCATTTTCGAAGCTTGAAAATGCTTCCAGATCTTGATTCAGGAAAGTAAGAGTGTATATAAAAGCTAACAATACAAATTTACACTTACTTTCCTGAATTAGGATCTGGGAAACATGTTCAATTTTCGATTTTCCGCATAAAATTACCTCGGTCATCTTTAGGATTTTTGAAAAAAAAATTTGGTCGAAAAACATGAAAAAATCGTCCAGATTCCGGTTTTTTTATACACTCTGTATGTCAAGTTGACAATTATTCATGCCTCTATTTTTTCTAGAAACAATCCGAAATCGACTCAAAGATGCGAGCAACCCTAATTGATTGGATTGCCGATGTCGTTTATGATGCCAAAATGGACCGCTCGACTTTCTTCCTAGCTGTAAATCTGATCGACCGCATGCTTTCATTTTTGGATTGTCCTAAGAAAAAATTTCAGTTAGTTGGCGCCACAGCTGTTTTTACTGCCGCGTAAGTTTTTTGTCCCAAATTAATATAATTTTAGTAGGGATTTTTTTACTTACAAGTACAAACTTGCTATCCTCAGATTTTACCGAAACTGGTCTCAAACACATGAGTTTTCCACGACTTCATAACTTGTAGCCCCGTTTAAAATGTCTATAACTTTTTATGATATGAAGCTTTTTCGCTAAAATTTTTTATTTGATAGAGTAGACGTAGTTGAAAAAATGTTTGTTACGATTTTTGAAAAAAAATTCTCAAAAATTGCATTTTTGTTCAAAAATCGAACTGAAACACCCCAAGGGTACAAGTTTAAAACCGGAAAATAACTTTGGCAAACGATTTTCTGATCCCAATTTACTACAGGAAAATGCTGTCTGTTTTTATTTTTACACTAAAGGAAAAAAGGAATTGCTGTTATTTGTAAATCCATGCAGGGGATGAGCCATGAACTTACATTTATTATTTTTACTTTTAGAAAATTTGAAGAAATTTACCCACCAGAAGTCCACGAAATCGTTTCTTTTACGGACAATTCGTACACGAAGACTGAAGTACTTCGAATGGAAAAGATTATGCTGGCAACGCTTGACTATAATATATCAACGCCTACAGTGCAGACATTTGCTTTGATGTTGATGGACTGGCAGGAAATGACGTCATCTGCCAAGAATCTTGCATGGTAGGCTTTAACTTCTTGTGAAATTTTTTGGTCAAAATTTGATTTTTATTCAGAATTCGATTTTATGTCCAAAATACGATTTTTGGCCAAAATTCGATTCTTTTTTAGCAAAAATTGGATTTTTGGCCAAAATATGCTGTTTATAGGTACCTTCTTGAGTTGTCTCTATTAAACTACCATATGCTTTTACTTCGTGCAAGCGATATAGCCGCTACAGCAGTTTTTATGGCTATGTATGTTGTGGATGAGAAGCCTCCTATGATTCTTGAAGGTGTCGATATTAATATCATGGTATGTTTAAACAAGCCTCATCATACATATCCAGTAAGGCACTGGCCAGGGAGGGTGGGTGGAAGATTTTTGTGATGTTTTTTGTCTACTTGGGTGGGTGGATGCTATTTTTTAAAGATCAAAATTTCTTGCTCTATGATTTTTTCTCAAAATTTTACTTGATGGTGATGGGGGAGACCATCCCTCCTACTGAATATGTATAAAGCTTATAGAAAGCAAATTTTTTTCAGGACTTGCATGAACCGGCATCGCTTCTTCTAGAATCCTTTCATCGTGCATCAACAGATAAATTAACAGCGCTTTTCGCGAAGTACTCGGACCCAAAATACAACAATGTTGCTGAGCTTAATCTACCGAACGAAGTCCCTCCAATTTTTGGAAAATAGAATTTTAAAATATATTTGTAACTCGATTTTTCTGTACTAAATTATTTAAAAATTTATTGATCTTTATTGTAAACAAGCACGTATCGAGGGGTAATCCAAGCAATTGCCCTCCTATCGTCGAAAAACTAAAAATTTTCTAATGGTTTCCCTTATGTTTTTGGCCAAAATTTTAAAATCGTAATGGTGATTTTAATTAAAAGTGACAGAATTTTTCAATTGTTTCTTCAAAATTCATCATTTTCCGCTAAAAAATCGTTATTTTCTGAGCTTTTCTGCTTAAAAAGCAAGCATTTTAAAATTTTCGTGAAAAAAAATAAAAGGATTCTCTGTTACTGGATTCTCGCTATGTGCCTGATTGTAAAGCTAGTTTTTTAATGCAAAATTATATTGTACAGGGTGTATAAAAAACAGGAATTTGGGCGATTTTTTCATGTTTTTTCGACCCGAAATTTTAAAATAAGACTCGATTGGGGCTAATTTTATACGAGGAATCGATTACGTACATTTTCGACGCTTGAAAACGGTCATACAAACTTATTTGATGGTTTGAAGATGCTGTAACTCTTTCTTTTGTAAAAATTATCAAAACAAGAAATAAACTATTCAGAAAGAACAATAACAAAAAATATTCAGAAAAGAATCGAAATTTTTAAAACTTCATGAAATCCTCGTATTTCCTGTATAAATATGAGATTTTATTAAATTTCGATCAATACATCCCTATTGTCGGAATCAGGGAAGCGTTTTCATGCGTCGGAAATGCGCGCAATCGATTTTTCGCATAAAATTACCATCAGAAAGATCATTTTCAGGCAGAAAATCTAAAAATTTTCGATATTCGCTTCAATACACATCTATTTTCTGAATCAAGATCAGGGAAGCGTTTTCAAGCGTCGAAAATGCGCGCAATCGATTTTTCGCATAAAATTATCCCTAATAGGGTGATTTTTTAACAAAAATTTTTGGGTCGAAAAAACATGAAAAAATCGCCCAAATTTCAGTTTTTTTATACACCCCGTACTCTTGATGTTACTGAATGTTGATTTATTTTTGTCTAATGTAGATGCCTTTTTTGAAAAAATTCAAACATCTTTTTATGCCCTTCATAAAAAATGCAATAATTCATAAAAATTCAAAATAGGCATGAAAATATTATATTTCATAATTTATATTTATTTCCTGTATATATGAAATCGGTCTGTAATATGAAGAATTAAGTATTCTTGAACTTTATAAAAGTTTGGTCTAATAAATTATTGCAAATGAATAAGCTTTTTATTATGAGGTTTCCATACTTTTTTGAATATTTGTGTTTTTAAACGATTATTTGAATTTTGTTGTTTAACTTGAAAATTTCGTTGAAATGTAATTTTTTAGATTTTTAAGCGTTACTTATTTAGAATATCTCCTCTGTGGAATATGCCCTTTAGTCGGCTGAAAATTCACATAATTCGAGCTTCAAAAAGTAGTATAAAAAGCGCTCAATACGAATGAAGCGATGTCATTTCCAGATGCATTCGGATACGAGTTTGAATTTGCCTGAATATTGACACGAAAACTCTGAATTTTTTTTCGTCCCATTATGTCGTTTCATTATATCATTCCATCCTCTTCATTTCATTAGAGCCTATCCTGGTAAAAACTGTCTATTGAGTGCCTTTTATACTACTTTTTGAAGCTCGAATTATGCGAATTTTCAGCCGACTAAAGGGCATGTTCCATGGAGGGGGTATTCTAAATAAGGTGCGCATGTACCTTATTTAGAATACCTCTTTATAGTCCACAGAGAAAGTATCAGAGGGGGCAAAAGTTCGGGGAAAAAAGTCCAAAAGTCCGGGGACAGCTGACAAAAATTCGAGGACACTACTACTGTCGGATTTTGCGTTCGGTGTTTTTAATACAAAAAACGCAAAATCCGACAGGGTTAGTGTCCCCGAATTTTTGTCGAGTGCCCCCGAACTTTTGCCCTCTGATATTCTAAATAAGTACCTTTTAAGCTAAAATGTCGGATTTAAAAAAGAATCAACCGCTAGGCGAGATTTTTGCTAATGGAATTGTGAGTTTATCCAGCATCTACGTTTAGCAATTGAATTTTTAGGATGAGAAACAGCTTCGCCTTGTTGCCGATAAAATTTTTGAAAATCCGACTATCGAAAATGTTTCTGCGTTGAAGAAATTTACTGGAGGATGGTGTTTTTGGTATTATAGAGTGAGTTTCTGGAATTTTAAACACGTTTTATACTCACTCATTTAGCAAGACCTTGGACGTGTTTTATATGGACAAGATATATTCGGCCGCAAATCTCTTTGTTGGAAAGTTAAAGATAATAAAGAAACTAGGTTATTATCATTCACAATATCTTCATTTCCTGGGGAACAAAATGTAAGTGATGAATTTCCATACTGAATATCTTTGTTTTATAGGAAGGTTGGTGTGAAGTCCGACAAGGCTCAGTTTTTCTAATGGATTTCGGTTCTTCAGAATTTGGAATTGAGGTAGTTCGACTTGCTATTAATCCTGTTTAGATTAACCAAAAATTTTAGATTAACCAAAATCCTTATATACAAGATGAAAGAATTCCGTTATGGGACCTCAGAATTTTCAATATTGATCCCCTTCAAATGATGTTTCATCGATATTCATATGACGAAATTTATAAATCACCGGACGACGAAGAAAATTGTACCTTCAAATTTTATGTGTACAACCAATCGCATGTGTTAGATGCTGGGATTATGTTAAAGGTAATTTAGACAGATAGAATATTCACAAGAATTTCACGTCGGCTTAAAACTAAATTGATTCTGTTTAGCCTTTAACTTCATGAGACTTAAAACTAAATTGACTCTGTTTAGCCTTCAACTGAGCGGCTTAATAAAGAAGAAGTTGATCTCCGTTTAAATCCCGTTGCTCAAGAATTTATCTTAAGATTGAAGGAAGCACTATATAAATACATTCCTCAGAACGAGCCAAAAACGCCAATTCCAATCCTATTTTCTGGCGGCGTTGACAGCTTAATGCTATCAATTTTGGCGAACGAAGTAGCTCATCCAGATACCCAAATTATTCTCATAAGTGTTGCCTTTGGTCAAACTGAAAGTGTAAGTTTGTGCTTATTTTTTCTTTTAAAGTTTGGGTTTGACTTACTGATTCATGCTATATTTTAACTTATGTAAATTTTGGCATTTATATATGAGAATCTCTGCAGTTTTCCTGACAGAATATCCATTTTCATGCATTCGAATGATAGCAGGGCGGAATTCTTTTATTTCTATTTCTTAAAACCCCATACAATTCACCGAAAAGTTCAAAAATAGCAAAAAAATGATGAGAAATAAGTCGAAAAAAAGAAAAATTTGAAGTTTCGATTGAAGACTGTCGAAAAAAACACGTTAAAAACATTTTTTTAAGTGTTCGGTTTTTTGTGCGCTAACTTGTTTTTTTTGGCGCACCCTGTACATTCGAATTTGATTCTCTAATTTAGGACTATGCCGAAGCACCAGACCGTCCTCGATGTATAGAAGCGTTCAAATTTCTTAAGCAAAGAACCGCTCCAAGAAATGATCGATATAGATTGGTCCACGTGAACGTTACAAGAGAAGAATTAGCGCAGTGTCGAAATGCGATCATTTCAAAGGCAATAGCTCCGTTAAATTCCGTTCTGGATGATTCGATTGGTTGTGTAGTTTGGTTTGGTTCAAGAGCAAAAGGACAAGAATATAATCCGGCACCAGATGTGAAGTTGTTAGAGTAAGGCGTGTTTTGGAGTCATGTCACCCACTTTTGACCAAGTGAATATTTGGTCTCATTATACTTTTTCGCTCATGAATTTTGTCCACGTTCAAAATTCGAATAATTCACAACGTGGACGAAATGTATAACGTAGATCAAATTGATACTAGTTCGGAACAGAATATGCACTTTTCGAACAAATTTTTTTGCTGAACTAGAATTGAGTGCTTAAATTTTCAGCACGACTGAAGATGTTCTAATTTTAGGTGAAAAGTTGATAAGTAAATCCGAAAAAATGTTCTCAATTTCTGTAATTTTAGCTATGAAAACTCGCCATTTGCATTAGTTGGAAGTGGTGCCGACGAATTACTTGGTGGATATTCAAGACATCGAGCACGGTTTATTGAAAAAGGCTTTGAAGGACTTTATGAAGAAATTGTCTTGGAACTGATCCGTAGTGGGAATAGAAACTGGAATCGAGACTACCGGGTCGGTATAAGCACTGGAAAAAACTTATTGTAAGTATTTTTTAAATGCTATTTTTGACCCCCAAAATGACTTTTCTGGGCAAAATGATGTTCTACAAAGTTGTTCGCCATAAAATTTGGCGTCGATATGACCTATCATGGTCGGTTTTTGACATTAAAGAAAAAAAGTTATGGTAATTTTTCGAAAAAACATCCTTTTTGTTCGTAGTGAAAAAGCTAAAAATGGAATGATGATCTTTTTTCTGGATAACTAAAAAGTGTTTTCATCGAACGAGCAAGCTTGATAAAATATACGAGTTTTGAGCAAATATGCGATTTTGAGCACGAAAATATTTTGCTCATTTGTGATATCTTACAGACTTATTCTTAGGCTTAGGCCAAGTTAGAGAATAGAAAGGAGTGTACATATCAATTCTTTTTTAGAGCTCCTTATTTGGACGACGCATTTGTTGAATGGCTGAATTCACTACCACTTGAGCTAAAAATGGATTTTAGTTTACCGAGAGGCCAAGGAGAAAAGAGAAGTAATTTTGTGCTTCTCCAATGTAAACTGTTATTATCGTTTTTAGTTTTACGAGTGGCTCTAAAGCATCTAGGAGTGCCAGACATGTTGGCTTTTGCTCCCAAAAGAGCAATGCAATTTGGATCTAGAATGGCCAAGCTAGAGAATAGAAAGGAGAAAGGTTCAGATCCCTGTATTCGAATATTGTCTAATTGAATTAAATATTTTTTATCGTTTATTATTCGCCTGTATATTTTTGCTAAAAAATGTGGTTATTATTATGATTGTTGATATATTTAAAATTTTCCTTGTTGGTTGAACTTTTTCTGTAAATGTTAACAATAAATTTTCAAATGATAAACCTATTCTTAGTGGAGTTTCACAAGGATCAATTCTTGGCCCACTCCTTTTCATTTTTTATATCTCTGATCTTTCTGAATCTTGTTCTACATCTGATAAAAAACTAGATCAAGGCGATATCGGGTTATTTGGGCACACCTTTAAGTTATAAACAATATTATATGATTAACTGTATTATTTTATTTATATTAATGAAAATTTTGTTCTGTTGCATTTGCAACTAATATTTGACGCGCTTCATCATTGCTCATATGATTCGTAGACACACTTGTACCATAATCTACCTCGTATAGATGCCATTTTCTCGTAATTATTGGTTTGGCAAGAAAGTCTTTATAGGTCGATTCAGGCTGATTAAAATTGTTTATATTGTAATTTCGGCTACTAGTGACCAAAATAAAAGTTGTAGATCTCATTAAGACGCACAACTTTTGTGAACAACACTTTTTATCGAAACCTAGTAGAAAATTTTTTAAAGTGCATTTAAAAATGGTTACAAAATTGAATGCATCTCGATCATTTTTGGTCAAGAAAATGAGCAAATTTGATTTTTCATAAATTTTATAGCTATTTTTGAACGAAATTTTTTTTAGAAATATTTTTCGAAGTCTCTCAAATATTTTCCAAAAAAATTCCGCTTAAAAGGTAGATGATTTAGCACAAAAATTAAGTTTAAACTTTAAAAGTCAATTTTTTTTCAATTTTTTGAAAAGGAGTGAAAAAAAATCGATTTTTAAGGTTTAAATTCAATGTTTGTGTTCAAATCATCTACTTTTTAAGCGGAATTTTTTGGAAAATATTTGAGAGACTTCGAAAAATATTTCTAAAAAAAATTTCGTTCAAAAATGGCTATAAAATTTATGAAAAATCAAATTTGCTCATTTTCTTGACCAAAAATGATCGAGATGCATTCAATTTTGTAACCATTTTTAAATGCACTTTAAAAAATTTTCTACTAGGTTTCGATAAAAAGTGTTGTTCACAAAAGTTGTGCGTCTTAATGAGATCTACAACTTTTATTTTGGTCACTAGTAGCCGAAATTACAATATAAACAATTTTAATCAGCCTGAATCGACCTATAAAGACTTTCTTGCCAAACCAATAACTATATTTTTTTAAATAATGATAATAATTAAATTCAATTACATCTTCAACATACGATGGCAACACTTGCATGACACTGAAGCATATTAAAACCAGATAAACAACAAAAATTATATACGGAACAGATAAAACCGAAGTTAACATCCATATATACCAGTCATTACCAAAAGTATTCACAATGTAGTCGAATAAAGAGAACAAATTCATTCCGAATATTGAAAAACATATTAGTATGGTGTAAATTTCAGAAAATCTTTAAAATATTTTTATAGGGAAATAATAACATAGGCACAGAGAGGAAGTGGGAAGGGGGCACCGGTTAAGAAAAAGTCAAAAATTTAGACTATTTTTTCGAACAAGTAGAGATGCCGGTGAATGCTTAATTAGCATAAAACGTCATCTCTTTCAAAGATCATTCTCTCGACCAGAGATAAAGGTCTTGCGAATGTATACATCAGCACCATGAAGGATCTGAGAAGCTGATAACTTATGAAGACTACAAGACGTAGGATCATACCCCGTTCCTAATTTGAAGACTAAAAAAACTAAAATTTCGTTAAGCTTGACTAATGGTATAACCATAGAAGGGGGCTAGAGCCCCATTGCATGTGTATTATAATGCATAAGGGTAAGAAGCCCATGACTAAGCCTAGGCTTAAGGCCTAAGCCTAGAACTAAGGCATAGATCTAAGACCTTAAGCCTAAGGTCTGAACCTAACCTTAAGCCTAAGGCCTATACCTAATGCCTAAGCCTAAGGTCTTTTTGTGATTTTGGATTTTTTTCTGAGTGTTTAAAACGGCATACGGACCGTTGTTCCACGACTTTGCGCCCGACGACACTTATTTCCTGACACTTGTTCACGCGACAGATGTTTCGCGACAGATATTTCGCGACACTAGTTCACGCGAC
>OZJO01022946.1:0-22870 GCA_900406225.1 Acrobeloides nanus | reverse complement strand
TACGGCTTTTTATAGAGAAATATTGTCGATACGACTATCGCTTTTGGTCGGTACGACTATCAATTAGTCATCATACTATCGCCTGTTAGCGTAGCACTATCGCCATTTAGAGGTAGCGCTATCGCTAGTAGGTGTAGTTTATTGACATCGTAGATACAAGTATATCAGACTTTGATTCATAAGTCTCGAGTTCGATCCCCCGTTGCGCATATATATATCTTTTTGTCTCAAAATGGATCGTATTTTTCAAATCGCTATATCTCAAAAACCATAAATTATTTTTTGATATGATTGTTGGTAAGTTGTAGATTAGATTATTTTTTCGACTTGGCCATCCTGATTTTAGGGGATAAATTAAATACCCCCTTTATCTGGTGCTGGTTGTTGGTCCTATTTGGACGACTTTTGTAATGCTTCTATTTTTACAAAGAATTTTCCAATAATGGAATGAAGCATAAACTTGTTGAAATGAGGTGAAAAGTCGAATATATGGTCCAAATAAAGTCGATACCAGATAGGCCTTATCTAAGAAGAAGAGCAAAATATTCGGGATCAATTCCAACACCATAATTGACATCAAAGTGATGAAGACAAGACGGTTAATCTAAATTTCATAATAAAAACGAAAATATTTTGCACAATTTTCTTACTGCCTTTTCTCTTTCCTTAGTAAAGTTATTTGAAGATAAATTTCTGTTTTGGTATTTTTTAAGTAAAATTGCAAAAATTATCATGATTATAACATTGAATATTGAAGCTGCCCATCTGATAAAAATAGAGAGATTTGCACCACTGCCAGTTGCGCAACCAAACGTATAGCAAGCTAAAATACGAAATAACTGTAAATTGAAACTGGCTCTTATTTGAGAAGGGATGGGATGGTGCAGCAAAATAGAAGAAGACATAAAATGGTGATTCCTTCCACTAGAAAATAGTGGGTGAAGGGTCCAAAGCCACTTATCACTCAAAACTGGGAAAAGCATTCAATAATGTATTGAAAAGTGTCTCGAGGTATATAAAAAATGGGTGGGGGACTTTTGCGCCCTCAAACTTGACTTTTGGGGGTGATTTGACTTTTGCACTTTCACATTTGCGCCCCGACATATGCGCCTCGATATTTGTGCCTCGACATTTGCGCTCTATAATTGCGAAACGACATTTGCGCACTCGTCTTGTAAAATATCTTTCAAAAAAGGTCGAAAATTTTAAAAACGGAAAAGAGCGCACAAATCGGGTGTGCAAATGTTGGGACGCAAATGTCGGGGTGCAATTACTAGCGCATATGTAGGGGCGCGAATGTCGGGGCACAAATATCGGGACCAGTGTTGTCCCGTGTACACATGTGTTGTGTATACATGTATTGTGTACACACGAGCGAAATCTTCGTAGGAATTGAATTTATTTCCTTTATAGATTTGTTATTCACGACAAAAGAAAATTTTAGGTTAATGTGTTCAACTCACGAGTACTTATGTGTACACAACACAACGCAGTGTGTACACATGTGTACTCGTGAGTTGAACACATTGATCAAAATTGTCTTTTGTCGTGACACGTGTACACATGTGTACACGTGTTGTGTACACACGAGCGAAAGGAATCGAATTTGAATTTATTTCTTTTATAGATTTGTTATTCACGACAAAGGACAATTTTGATCAATGTGTTCAATTCACGAGTACTCATGTGTACACATGTGTTTGTGTACACGTGTATTGTGTACACAATGTGTACACAATGTGTACACAAACACATATATACTCATGTGAACAGGGGACAACACTGATCGGGGCGCAAAAATCGGGTGCACAAAAGTCGGGTACGTAAGTGTCGTTGCGCATATGTGAGGGCGCAAAAGTCCCCCCCCCCACCCAAAAAATATACATAAATTTACTTGTATTATTTTCAATAGGCAGGTTTGTGAGATAAGATCTTGTATTAAATATACCATATATGAAGCTCAACATGATTGAAAACCCGACAATGACTTTCTTGTGCACTTGCTTATATTTTACAGAAAATTTTATGATAACACAGCGCTCTAATGTCAAGAAGAACACCACAATAGGTTCCATTACAGCAAATCCATCCGAGGGTATACCAGTATAAGCGATAATATATGCATTATAAGCATTTGGCTCTAAAGACAGGGTGATTCAAAAAAGGCAAATTCTGTGATTTTTACAGAATCGAATATTACCGACCATACATTAACAAGGGGGTATGATACCCCCCCCCCTATACATCACGCAAGGGGGTCGACTATAACGCAAAATTTTTCGCCAACGTCAACATAACGCAAAATTCTTAAGTTTTATGCCTAAACTTATCGACCATAACGCAAAAAACGGCCGACACCCCCTCCTTGTTAATGTATGTTACCGACTGACGTCATCATTCTGGAACCTTCGAGAAACTTCATAAAAGTCGATAGATCAAGCTCCGCTCGACCGAAGAGGATTCACCCGACATGGTGATCGACCGGGAATCGAACTGGGGCCGCCCGCGTGGCAGGCGAGCATTCTACCACTGAACCATCGATATATGCCTATTCTTTAGGCCTTATGTGGTTCCTACAGAGGACACTATTCTAGAAATCTTCTCATGTAAATATTGGGAGCCAAGACTCACAAATGTGAAAATAGAAGCTGGAAACAGAGCTGAGAAAGAAGCGATAACTACTCTATTGGGATCCGAAAATTTTTTTCTAAAAATGACCCCTCTAGAAGTAATTTTATGCAGGGAATCGATTGCGCGCATTCCCGAAGCTTGGAAATGCTTTCTTGACTCTGATTCGGAGAGAATGTGGGTTCTTAAAGTAAAAATTCGCTTCAAAAACCCACATTTTCCCTGAATCACTGTCAAGGAAGCGTTTTTACGTTTTGAGAATGTGCGTAATTGATTCCCCGCACAAAATTACCCCTATAGAGATCATTTTTAGAAAAAAATTTTCGTGTCTTAATTGTTGTAAAAATCATAAAAGTTGCCATTTTTTCAACCACCCTGTATATTGTGAATAATTGAAATTTATTTTTAGATCATACCGAGTCTCCAAAAAGTTAGCATGTAGACTACATGAATTAGACTAGTTGAACTGATTAAAAACGCATTCAATAGATAATGTACTAGCATATAAGAATAATCAAACTTTTTTTCAATTTTAGCTTTTAATAAAGTTAAGAGACATCTCAAAAACAAATATGCTGCAATTGAAAAATCGACCAGCATGAAAATAAATTGGACAAGAACTAGAACTTCGTAGAAAACATTCGTCATTCTAAAATTCGAGTAAAAAGATTAACCAAAAAACATATAGGATTAATAAAAATCCTATATATAGGGACCGCCAAATTTACATAGTCAATCTTTCACGACATCGGGTTAATTGTATCGTTGGTGTAGTGGAAACGCTGTTGATTTACACTTTAAGCGCCAGGGTTCGATCCCCACCTGCGTCAATAATTTTTGTGACGTTTATTTTTTTTTTATTTTTTTATTCAAAACAACAACTTTTTTGGAAATGATTAAAACAAACATTCTTTCTATTATTAAAACGGGCATTTTAAACATGGAGTTATAAAAAAATTCAATAAAATTTCTCATGTCGGTCTCTACCTATATATTAAAAAAATTCGATTAGAAGGTTTTTAGCATATTGTTATCGCCAAAGTTTATTCTATAAAATTGAAAAGTTTACATTTTTCAATTTTATTTAATTGTTTTAGATCTCGTGAAAAAAGTACTTTTGAATAGTACTTTTGAGTTCATAAGAACGTATGGGAAAAGAATCGTATTTTCATATTAGGAAGTTGAAAAGAACATGAATATAGAACTTGTGACTGTTTTCGTAACCTTTTACTCACGCGAGAAGCAAAAGTTCGAATTTGTATTTTGCCACTAAAGTACTCGGTACTAGTTTCCAATAGCGACCGCAAATGACAGGGGGTCTGGATCCTAATATTTTTTTCGAATTTTAATCGGAAAAGCGTCGTTTACCCCGTTTTTTATGCGGGAATCGATTGCGCGCATTTCCGACGCGTGAAAATGCTTTCCTTACCCGGATTTAGGGTCGGGAATTGAAGTGTTGAAGCGAAAATCGAAAAAAATCATCTTTTTACCGGAAACCGACTTTCCATAGGTTTTTCTAGACCTCGGGAATGCGCCCAATCTATTCCCCGCATAGAAAAACGGGGTGAACGACGCTTTTCCGATTAAAATCCAAAAAAATTTTAATCGGAATAAGATAGATTATCTTTCTTCGAGACATATAATGATCATCTTTGAATGGGTTATTCGGTTCATTCGGAAAACTCACCCAATAATCAACTATGTAAAAAATGTGGGATAATTAGCCCCTAGTAGTGTTTACGTTCTTTTGAAATTGTTGGGTTCTTGTTGGTGCGCACAACATGTTTTTTTCTTGTTATAAATTGAGTATACCTATGGGTATTCTCACTAACAACGTCATAATTAGGGTTGTCGAGACCGAGATTTTTGAATCGAGATCCAACAAATCGAGATCAAAGAACGAGATCAATATTTTCGAGATCAAAAATTTACCATGTCTCCCTCTCCACGTTTTTTTCCAAACATTTGGGCAAAAACATAAGGGGGAACCAATGTGATTTTTTCAAAAATCACTTTGTTCCCTTTGTGTTGTTTCCGATAGGCGTAAAAAACCAGTGCAGCAGGCGAAAAATTTTTGTAAATGCTTGTTTCTAATCTGAAAATGGTCAGAAAATTACGATCTTTCGTATTAAAAGATGTCCAATTTAGCACATTTTTCGAAAAATGGGAAATTTAGGACAATTCGAGAGACGGTAGGACAATTTTTTTCAATTTTTTCGATTTTTCCTAATGGGGACCATTAGGAAAATTTTTTCACTTTTTCGGATTTGGGGGGGAGCTTCTTTCATCCTTTTTTGCGCCACTGGTCATAGCTAGCAATTTTTTAAGGGGGCTCTACTCGACTAAAAAAAATCGACTTTTTGGTTTTCGCGAGAAATTTTTGGTTGATATTTCGGTCTGTTAAGCCAAAAAGCAGCGCCACATGCGCGAAAGTTTTTTTAAAAATTAAGTTTAAAATGCTCAGAAAATAAGGTTATAACCAAAATTAGTGAAATTTCGGTGGACTCAGGTTTAGCCCCCTACGGAGCTAATTCTAACGACGTTTGCATTCACCCACCGAGTATATAAAAAACAATACTAGTCGGGGTCGGCGAGAACCTTCAAACTTTGTCGTCTGGTATCTCGAACTCTACGCCTTGGGCGTGAGATGTATAGCTTGTTTCACCGAAAGAGAGAAAAAAAAGTCCGGGGAGCATAGCATAGTGGCTAAAGCTCTCGCGTTGCACTCCGATGGCTAGGGTTCGATCTCGGAGATCGAAATAAGAAATATCATAATTCAAGATTTCATCACACAAACTACAACCGCTAATTCAAGATTTTTTGTAGTTTGTATGATGAAATCTTGAATTATGATATTTCTGATTTCGACCTCCGGGATCGAACCCTCGCCATCGGAGTGCAAAGCGAGAGCTTTAGCCATTATGCTATGCTCCCCGGACCTTTTTTTCTCTTTCGTTGAAACAAGCTATATATGTGGATACAAAGAAGACGGAGGTACGGTTGGCTCGGCGATCTGGTCGGGACAAGCCATTTGTATAAAGAAAAGCCACTTTTCTGGTGTCGCGAACTCTACGCCTTGGGTGTGAGATGTACAGGGTGACTAATGAAACGTCCGCACTTAAAAAATAAGTTTATTTGTATTCAAAACACAACAAAGAACAATTTAAAACAACAAAACGATGAGATTTATTCAAAATATCCTCCATTTGCTGCAATGCAGGCCTCCAAGCGCTTCGGGAAATCATCGACTATCTTGATCAGAGTCTCCAAATTGATTTCTTTCCATTCCTTCTTTAGCGCTTTTTTCAATTTTCGTGTGGAATTCACTTTGGCCGTCGCGTTTCTCTTGATCATTCCTTTAGCACGCCCTATATATGACTAAGCCTATGAAGGGATTTTTAGCGGTATGTTTCCTTTTTTAAAGAGAGGGTTATCTTTTTCTAGGATACTTTCTTTGAACATAAGAAAACAGGAAGTGTTTCGTTGAAGAAAGTCGTGCACTTATCATATCTTTGGGTTAATCGTATGTGCACTTTGGAGCAAGCTATGTTTGAGACAAAGATGAACCGGAGCACCGTAATTCGTTATTGGCGTCACTTTCGACGTTTGTGTGCCAACTACTTTAATGCCCACCCGATTACGATTGGCGGACCAGGTACAAGCGTGGAAATCGATGCACGCTACTAGCTCCTATATTTTTTAAATATCTCGACACCCATAGGCAGGATCCAAAAAAAGGGCTGGTCCCAGCCCGGAGCAGGCGGGGGCTTTGGGAGGTCTAGAGAAAATCATGCATTTTAAGGCTTCATTTATTTGAAAAGATATTTTTTAAAGCATATAGTTGTATAATAAATCGATATAAAATTGGTTTTTACACAAATGAAATTATACAAAATTAAATGTCATTTTTATTTTAAAATAATAACTTGAATATAAATGGCTATCTTCTTATATAAGACGTGTAATGTCTGTCTGCTCGGACTAATTTTTGAAGGTGCGATACAAATTTCCAGCACTAAAATGTATGATTTTTTCTAGACCTCCCAAAGCCCCCGCCGGTCTCGGACTGGGACCGGCCCCTTTCGGACCCTGCCCATAGCAGCATACAAAAAACCGCAAGTAAAAATCTTTTAAGCTCGCCGAAATATCGAATTTTCTTATTAAGGATGTCATACTGGACCACCTTGTATATTTGCATTATTAATCGTTTAGAAGAATTGTCTCGAATATCTCTTTAATTATATATTGAAAAAAATTAATGCTTCCTTTTCTCAAAATTTTGAAAGTAACAATTATTTGATGTACCATGATTATTTTTATGCTTTTTATGAGTAATAATAAGGGAGTTACTTTCTGTAGAGTCTATTTGTTTAAGCAATTTTTCATTGAATTTTCAAAAAGATCCCACATATTTTGATATTAATCTTGGATTCCTAGTTTGATTATAAACAAGATATGAATAAATAATGAAATTGGATATATAAAGGAAGAGTATTTCTTTCCTATTGTGTTTTTGTCTAGATTTTATAGTTGAAGTGGATGTATAGGGTGTCCCCAAAAGGGGTTTCTATACGCTTTTCGACGCAGTTTGAAACTGCTTCAAAAAGCGCAGTCGCCAACTGCGCAGTCTGCGTTTGCATGACTGGAGTCTGTCAAAAAAAGTCTATATTTTAAATACAGGATAAATTTTCAGCATGTATTGGGTTATCCAATAAGTATTTGTTGCTCAAAAATGCTCTAATTTCATCATTTTTCATTCGTTTTCGATGAAATTTTTTCAGTATTGGGTAAGAGTGTATGTTGAATACGATCCAATCGCTCATTTTGAGAATAGGTCATGTTTTCGTGTCAATATACAGATTTTTTCAAAAAATTGGTGCTTTTTTAATGTTGCAAATGAATTTTCAAATTTCGATATTTGGTTATAGAAGTCGATTTTTGACGAAATTTTCGACCTTACAAAGGTTTTTCTAGTCGGAGAATCGATTGCGCGCATTTTCGAGACATAAAAAAATTTCTCTAACCCTGATTCAGGGAATACAAATTTTTGAGCCATTTTAGGGGTATAAAAAATCTCGATTTTTTGAAAAGTCTGGATATTGATACGAAAACATGAGTTTCGCTCAAAAAGGCCGATTGGATCATATTCAGCAACACTCTTACCCACTACTGAAAAAAATTTTATTGAAAACGGATGAAAAATGATGAAATTCGAGCATTTTTTGAGCGGCAATTACTTATTGGACAATCCAATATATTTGCCTTATTAATCGTTTAGAAGAATTGTCTCTAATTATATCACGTTGAAAACAAAACTAATGCTTCCTTTTCTCAAAATTGTGAAAGTAACAATTATTTGATGTACCATGATTATTTTTATGCTTTTTACGAGTAATAATAAGGAAGTTACTGTTTGCAGAGTCTATTTGTTTAAGCGATTGTTCATTGAATTTTCAAAAAGATCCCACGTATTTTGATATTAATCTTGGATTTCTAGTTTGATTATAAACAAAGTATGAATAAATAATGAAGTTGGATATATGAAGGAAGAGGATTTCTTTCCTATTGTGTTTTTGTCTAGATTTTATAGTTGAAGTAGGGGTGTCCCAAAAATGGGCACTTTTTGAAATTTATATTTCAAAAATTTATATTGCATAAAAATGCATTTCCTTGAGCAAAGTGTTTTCTTTTTAGGGGTCATCTAGATATTACGTAATCATGTTGGGGGGGGGGGGGGGGGGGGGGGGGGGGTTCGGCCCTCCTCATAAAAATGCATGAAAATGGATATTCTGTCAGGGAAATTGCAGAGATTCTCAGTGTTCCTAAGTAGGCTTGGGCTTAGGTCTAGGCTTAAGCTTAGGCTGAAGCCTAGGTCTAAGCTTAAATCTAAGCCTATGCTTCGGCTTAAGCTTAGGCATAGGTTTAAGCCTAGGCCTAAGCCCATCGAAAAACCCATATAGGATTTTTTTAGAAAATTTTATAAAAAAATTTTTTCCGGAAAAATATCTCTGTCATTTGCGGCAGCTAATGCTTAGTAGTACCTTAGTAGTATCAAATATTTTTAAGTCACATATCGAAAATCTATTAAACTTTCTTTAAAAGATAGATTTTTTATGTATCAAAGCTCAAAAAATTTTGGAGCTGCTTGAAAAATTGAAAAACATCGAAAAAAGCTATAGTCTAATGGCGTGCTCACCTGTTCCCATTAAATTACACTAATGAATTTCGAATAAGGACTGTTCCATTTTTGAATTTTTATTTAAAATTTGCAATGCCTCTAAATTTTTTAATAAAATTTTTTGATGATGTCATGAAAAAATCGAATTATTTTAGTCACTAAAGAAAGCTTTTATAACATAGGAAGTAACATGGAAGTCCTAGATTAAATGCAAAAATAGCAGAATGTTCTTTGGTCGAAAAATATCCACATATGTATTTTACTCCTTCCTTATTTTTGCAAAATCCACGTATAGAAAGTTAAAGCCCAAATCATCATCTATATTTGACTCTACTTATTCAAAAATTTCCTTTTTCTTGCTTCATTTTTTTGGTACTACTCTGGATTAGGGGGGGGGCCAAAATGACAGGGATCTGGAACCGAAAAAAATTCCTAAAAATAAGTCTCTTAGGGGTATTTTTATGCGAGAAATCTATTGCACATATTGTTGAAGCGTGAAAATGAGTCCTTTATCCTGAATCAGGAAATTTGTTGAAACTATTAAGACTGAATGAGAGTGAACGAAAAGAAAAGTGATGCAAAAGTGCGAAAGAATCGAAGAACGAAAGAAAATGATGAATTTTCAAGGCAAAGGACTCGTTTTCACACTTCGGCAATAAGCGCAATCGATTTCTCGCATAAAATTACCCCTAAGAGGCTTATTTTTAGGAAATTTTTTTGGTTCCAGAACCCCGTCATTTTGCCCCCCGCTAATCCAGAGTAATACCATTTTTGTCATTAACCAGCAATACGTGGGACTATATGTTAGCTGCAGCAAACTTGCAATAGAAACACTTGCTGTCCATCCCTGAGCTACTAAACCTGCACTGGGACGTTCTCTGCGCGCCCCCCCCCCCATTTGTGAGCGCGCTGTTAGGTTACCTCAATAGCATAGACTTTTTGACCCTTGCCGAGTCACTCAAAACGGTTTTTTTCGGGATCCTTACCCCTGATTTCCAGAGAGGTTTTTTCCGCTAAAACTCGGTCAGATTCGATCCGGAACGGCTCAAATCGCTCGAATTCATGTTCCTCATATGAAAAACCATATTACAATCGAAATCGCTAAAATCTGAAAAAATTTCAAAAATTTGCATTTTCCGCAGGATTTTTTTTTAAATCCTGTGGTAGGTGGGTCAGGAAAAAATTTTTAGCCACTGAAACCATCGCCAATCGATTCCACGATTATAAAAACCCCCAGTATACGCGGAAAAGTTGTATTCGCGTTGATTTGAAAAAGTTATGGTCGATTTTCCCCCGGAGCCCACAATTTTGACCCAAAAAATACACAAAAAATGGTTTTTTTCGGCCCCATTAAATATTTCTTCGAAAAAATACGAATATCAATGATTATATACAGACATGGGCAAGTAGGGGGGAGGTACTGGGCCCCAAAATACGAATTGGTCCCAAAGGTTACTGTCGACCAAAAAAAACGTCGATAAGCGAAAAATTATTTTACGAATTCGTTTTATGAATCGTATGTCGAATACGAATTTTCGCAACGAATTCAGTCTGGGCGGCTTCCCAAATACGAATTGGTCCATTAATTTTTTCCCCNTGTTTCCTCGATACGACGAATTAGGGGGGGGGGTACAGTAACCCCCCCCCCCCTGCCCATGTATGATTATATATGGACATTGAATCAAACTGGTAGTTTTCTATTTATAACAAAATGGAAATTTTATGGCACTTTTTTGATTGAATTTATTTCCTCAAGCAGACCAAGAATCTTTTCTCTTAATGGTTAAAGACCAAAGCATTAAATAGATGTTGGCTTCTACTTCAGATTTTAAATCAACTTGAGCACTTTTTCATTTATTAAGTCTAGACTTGAATAAATAGTCAATTTTTTAGCATTTTTGGTGAAAAAAATGGAAAATTTCTGCCATTTTTAGTGAAAAATCACAATTTTGGACTATTGAGGTTTTAAAATTTTTTCCACATTTTTGGGTAAAAAGATTTGGTGGGAACCACTAGGAAAAAATATCATTTGTCCACAATGGGAGCGGGCGAGGATTGCTCGCTCTCTGTGTGGTAACTGGTACGTCTTTGGAACAAGTTAATCTGCTGTTTTCTAATAAACAAATCAATTACAGGGTGTATAAAAAAACCGGAATTTGGGCGATTTTTTCATGTTTTACGGCCCGTAATTTTTTCAAAAATGACCCTACTGGGGCAATCATGTGAATCAAGCCTAGGACTAGGCCTAAGCCGTTTTCAAGCTTCGGGAATGCGCACAATCGATTCCCCGCATAAATTTACCCCCAGAAAATCTAAAAATTTTCGATTTTCGCTTCAATACGCACATCTATTTTCCTGAATCAGGGAAGCGTTTTCAAGGTTGGAAATGCACTCAATTGATTCCCCCGCATAAAATTCGCTCTAATAGGGGCATTTTTGAAAAAAATTTCGGGTCGAACAAACATGAAAAAATCGCCCAAATTCTGGTTTTTTGATACACCTTGTACTCTATTCAACGCTTAATTTTAAACTAATCTATGAACTTACTGGACAAGAATACTCTAGAGTATAGTGGCAAGAAAAAATTTCCTAATAGATTCACTTAGACCACATGTCTAATGTCTAAATCCTTCTAGATGCTTCTCAAAAATGATTTGTGCCTAAAAATGAGCGCATTTTTATGGTTGAAGGCATAAATCAAATTCGGAAAATTCTATTTTACTTCCTGGAAGAATTTTTTACGTTTCTAGAATATTTATAGATTATTTAAATTTGGATTATTTTTTAGCAATTTTTTATTTACAGGGTGGGCCAAAAACAAAGTGGATTTTTGTGATTTTTTGGGACCCGAAAATGTACAGGGTGCGCCAAAAGTGCGGACCTCATTGACTTTTGATTATCTTTTTAACATTGCTAGTCCTAAATCATACTTTTTTGTTCAATCGCAATATTATCAGGGTGGTCAAGTCTTGGGCTCAGAAGCACTTCGGTAACCAATATTGGTGCTTTCAACTAGACTCCACGCCCGCCCATAAGGCCAGGATATCTCAAGAATTTTGTCGAGAGAATTTTTCGGATTTCATAAGCAAAGATGAGTGGTTGTCTTCTTCACCTGACCTGAATCCGATGGATTATTCCGTATGGGCTATATTGGAATGCAAAAGCCCATAAAAATTTGGAATCCTTGAAGAAGGCACTTCAACAAGCATGGAAAGAACTCAACAATGAAACTTTACATGCCATCATACAGGGTGCGGCAAAAGTTCCCGTGATTTTTTGATTTACTGCATATAGTATTTTGACCATAACTCTTTAACCTTACATCCAATTCCGATGATCTTGGTGTCTTTAGATAGCTTGAATTTACAGCTATCCAATGACACCAAGATCATCGGAATTGGATGTAAGATTAAAGAGTTATGGTCAAAAACTATATGCAGTAATTCAAAAAGTCACGGGAACTTTTGCCGCACCCTGTAGATGACTTTCCAAAGAAACTTCAAGCCTGCAAGGATGCACAAGGAGACTATTTTGAGTAAGATGTTAAAAATTTAGTTGTTTTTGTGCTATACTTTCTTCAAATACACGTTTTTGTTTGCCTTTGTTATGTTTTACAGGTTATTTTGAATCAAATAAACGAGGTCTGCACTTTTGGCGCATCTGTATATTTAAAAAGCAATTTTAAACCCCTAAGAAACTAAGGATAATACACTCTGTTACACTTCATTTTTAGACTTTTTTGACACTCTCATTTTTAATTTTTATAAATGAACAGACCTTTGTTACCAATAGCAAAAGACTTTTTTGAGAATAATTGAATAGATTCGTTTTTGCAGAACCATGGACTAGGTTCTAGACATTATGTATTGAAAATGATGTATATGTATAGAGCGATCATTTTGGTCTGCAACATCAATGTTTTTAGTCGTTCTCGCACCCCCTCTAACGAATTTTTATGCGATTTTTTAAAATTGTAGCTGAACAATGGCCGAACAAGTATTGATAAAAATTTTCGAATTCCGTCGATCCTAACATTGCCTAAAATGACTTTGAAGTTTTCAAAGTCGATTTTCTTCATCTTAATAAAATGTTAGAAATTTAATTTTTTTAAATGAAAATACAGGGCTTTAGTCCCTCTAACATATGCAAAAAACCGTATATAAAAATTATTTAACAGTGGCGAGATATTTGATTTTGAAGTTGATAGTCAAAAATGAGGCAAAAACAAAATGACGCATCCGGAAATCGAACCCTCGACCTTCTGGCTGCTAGTCTAACTCGCTAACCACTACACCATCACTACATGGTGTAGTGGTTAGCGCGTTCGGCTAGTGGCCAGAAGGTCGAGGGTTTGATTCCCGGGTGAGTCATTTTGTTTTTGCCTCATTTTTGACTATCAACTTCAAAATCAAATATCTCGCCACTGTTAAATAATTTTTATATACGGTTTTTTGCATATGTTAGAGGGAGGAAAGCCCTGTATTTTCATGAAAAAATTAAATTTTTAACATTTTATTAAGATGAAGAAAATCGACTTTGAAAACTTCAAAATAAATTTTGGCATTATTAGGATCAACAGAATTCGAAAATTTTTATCAATACGTATTCAGCCATTGTTCAGCTACAATTTTAAAAAATCGCATAAAAATTCGTTAGAGGGGGTGCGAGAACGACTAAAAACATTGATGTTGCAGACCAAAATGATCGCTCTGTATCTCACTTTTGGCGCACCCTGTATTGTTCTAAAAATGTCCCCTCTAGGGGTAATTTCACGCGGGGAATCGATTTCGCGTATCCCTGAATCCTGAAAATGCTTTTCTGACCCTGATTTAGGGAAAAATGGGGTTTTTGAAGCGAAAATTGTCGTCTTTCGCATTGTTAAAAACCCTATTTTTTCTCTGAATCAGGTCCAGGGAAGCATTTTCAGGGTTTGGGAATGCGCGCAATCGATTCTCCGCATAAAATTATCCTTAGAAAAATAAATTTTCGTGTCCCAAAAAATCCACTTTTTTTGGCCCACCCTGTACATTTGCAGGAGGATTCTAAAAATTCTTCATCATGTGAAAATTTTCATTCACAAGTTCATGGATTTTTTGTTAATTCATTATTTTTTCTCGAAAAAATCCGACATGCTTGAAAAAAACTTTTTTTTGCATCCTGCATTGTTCTCTGGTGTTGAGAGAACAATGCAGGATGGTGTTGACATAGTTCTTGTTATAAAATTTTGTTGAAGTTGCTACGTGCTGGTATCGGATGACTTTGAACTTTGAGATTAGATTTTTTTGTTTGTTTTATGTCTTTTAATGTCTAAAAATTATATTTTTTTATACAGAGTGTCCTAGATTTTCTTCATGTTGAAATTTTTTTAAACTTTTTTTATTTGATCTTAAAAATAGGGACTGCCACATTCTAAAACATTAATGCGATATGTGTGTCTGTTTGTGCTATCTCCGTTACCTTAATCTCTGTCACCTTAAGTCCAATTCCGTCACGGCCTATACCAATCAATAGGGCTCGGTGAGAGAAGAAAAATGACACCAAAATCATGGGGGTACCCTTCAAGGAAAATTTTTTAGCCCCATACCATGTTTTACGTAAGTTGAAATTTAATGTTTGATTAAGGTCCCCCAGTTGGCTCGAAAAATCAAATAAATTAGTTTTGTTGAGCTACTCATAAAATTATGTAAATTTCAGAAAATGGCTAAACTCTTCGCTTCCTTCCGTACTAGCACTGATACTCGCCCAAAACACAAAGTTAGCATCGATGCCACTTGGCAACCTAATGATTATGAGGCTAATCTAATCAAGAAAACATGGAGTGAAGATTTCGATGACTTATACTCTCTTGGTTCTACTATTTACGCTTTTATTTTCGAAAATAATCCAAATGTCAAAGAGCTATTCCCGGCTATCCATAAGCATGGTGAAGATTGGAAGGAATCAAAGGAATTTGGATCTCAAGCTTTAAAATTCGCTCAAGTATGTATGACGATTTTCATAACTCTTTTCACGGCCAACCAGAAAAAGTGTTTGTAGCGCAGGAGCAAGTGGCGCAATAGCCATCTTGAATAGGGAGGGTTCAATCTCAGTCCTTATTCTTAGCTGTATCTTCAAAAAATCTCAAAAGTTCTCATATAATACGACCACGCAGGGATGCAGACGTAAATCAAAACTTTGAAGGAAACTTCACTAGAACAATCAGAAAAAGTTGTAAAAAGGGACTTGTTTTTACAACTTTTTTCTGATTCACTAAAATTAAAATTTCGACCCTATGGGGATTGATCCCTTCTTATTCAAGTTGGCTATTGCGCCACTTGCTCCTGTACTACGTGGGCGACATTTTTGTTCTATGTTGGCCATGAAAGGAGTTATACTTGAAAATGGATTTGTAGACCCTCTCATCGGTTGTTGAGAACATTTATCGAATCGACCATGTGAAACAACTCCTCTTCAAAATTGGTGCAAAGCACGTTGCTTTTGCAAAACGTGGATTTCGTCCAGAATATTGGGATGTTTTTGAGGTAAGAAGAAAGAAAATTTTAATGCTATTTTTGAAGATTTTCAAAAACCCCTCTAAAATAATATTATACAGGGTGTCCCAGTAGGTTGGGACTATCATTGATTTGAGGGTTTCTCGTCATCAATTGGTCATTTTCGATGCGGTTTTTTGTAGGAGAGAGCTCAGACGATTCTGCTTCAGATCCTATAAAAATATTCAAACTTTATGTTTTCTCATATGCGAATTTTTCAGGCAACTTTTCTCCGTCTTCCCAATAAGGTAGAGAATTGATTTTAACACAATCTGATAGCTTAGTGATGCCCCAACAACGTAAAAAAACCGTATCAGAAAATCTTTAACAGCGATGAGAAATAGAATTGTCAAAATTGAGAAAAAATAATAATAAAGAATTTATGGTTGTGGGACGAGTTGGCCTCAGTGGCGCAGTAGGTTGCGTGTTTGGTTGTTGCTCGAAAAGTCGCGAGTTCGATACCCAGCTTTGTTTTGCCCAAAAATTGGTCTCAATTTTGACAATTCTATTTCTCATCACTGTTAAAAGATTTTTTGAGGGGTATCTTTGAGCAAAAACCAAACGACGAAGCTGGATATCGAACCCGCGACCTTTCGGGCAACAGTCAAACATGAAACCTACTGCGCCACTGAGGCATCTTCGTTCTACAACCTTAAATTCTTTATTATTTTTCCTCAATTTTGACAATTCTATTTCTCATCACTGTTAAAAGATTTTTTGATACGGTTTTTTTACGTTGCTAAGCTATCAGATTAGGTTCAAATCAAATCTCTATCTTATTAGGAAGACGGAGAAAAGTTGCTTGAAAAACTTCAAACTGTAGAAAATTCGTAATTTTTTAGGAAGCAATGGCCCTTGCAATGGTTGAAAGGATTGACGCATCGAAGGAGTGGGATGAGAATCAAAAAATTGATGCCATCGAAGCATGGAAAAAGCTAGCTCGCTTTATCATAGAAAATTTCAAAATCGGCTATTCTTGGCGAGGTCATAGCACCTCATAAATTCAAATAATTTTTTTGTTCTTTCAAAGTGAAAAAGTAATATATGGAAGTAAATGAATCATTTCGAATTTATGTTTATATATAATGTATTTTCGTTCTAATTATGAGATAAACTGTGCTGCAAAATTTTTTGAAAAAAAACTCAAATTGTGCATTACTACGAGGTCAGAATTAGGAACGGTTACTCCAAGGGTTCCATGGTTCGGTGGTACTAGGCTTGTCTCAGGCGTCCTTCAAGGCTGGTTCAAACCCCATTGAGGCCAAAAGATTTTGCCTAGTACATGATGTTACTACTAGGAATAAGGATATGATGTAAAAATAAGTAAACATCTTCATATATAATTACATAAGAAATCACTTCCTTAGAGCCATTTTATATCAAATACGCAATTAGCCCCGTCATATAATTATAGAGAGGTGTTCGAATTCTCTACAACATCTGACAAGTTTTTAAATGTTTTTAACATTGGATGTCAGGGTAGTATCGGTACTACCTCATATAAACTGTCGTGGAGAGTCGCAAAAGTTTGTTGGACTGTTCGGTCTTGAACATTAACTGTTGATTTCTGATTTCCGTTTGTGCGTCGACGCTTAACCCACTGCTCTATGGATGATTGAGTTGTAAACTTTCTTAAATGGCTTGATTGCTTGAAGCTTTTCTCTTGTACTCTCCGCGAATTTACTTGTTATTTTTCTTTCACCGCGCTTACTTCGAATTTTTCGATTTTTGACAAATTTCTCAACAAATGAAAAACTTGATTCGACAAAAAAAATTTTCATTTGAAATTACGAAAAAAACTTTCTCATTCGAATTTTCAAAAAACCTTTAAATTTGTCTGATTTGCAATTAAATCTAATTAGTTAAACGAAAAACCCGCCTCCAACTTGTTCGTGCGTGCACAGTATCTTTAAGCTGAAATGATCGACATGTGGGGAAGTGTTAAAACAATAATACAGGGTGTTTCATAAAAAACCGTACTTTTCAAAAATACGGTTGTGCAAAATTTTTTGCTTCAAGCGGGATTCGAACCAGGGACCTTTGTGACACATAAGCCGCCGCTTTGTCACTGAACCACCGTGTCTGATTTTTAACATCCGTTTTTTCAAACCAAGTGCTAGTTAAAAAATGTCGAAAAAAATCTATATTTTCCCTGAATCAAGGTCAGGGAAGCATTTTCAATTTTCGGCGATGCGCGCAATCGATTTCTCGCATGATTTTACCCCTAAAAATTCAAAGATTTTGTCATACAACCGTATTTTTGAAAAGTACGGTTTTTTTTTGAAACACCCTGTACAGAATCTCAACGCTCACGTATTGAAGCGAAAATGAACTAAAATTCAAATCTTCGACGAAAGTCCATCTTTTTTTGGGGTTTTCTAAGTGGGGAATCGGATTCTCGCATTGTCGAAGCATGAAAGCTTGCATGACTATAAAAAACAAAATATAAGTGACACAGAAATCAATTAACTGTCAAAAAATATTTATATTCATAAATTTATTCCACTTTTTAAAGTTTATTCAAATTCATACCACGCAAAATCTAAATATACAAAAATCAAAACATGCTATAGGATTTTTCGAAACGAATTTTTCGCACAAGATATAAAATGAAATTCGCATATTTTACACATGATTTGTAAAAAAGCTATATTTTTTAAGTTTTTATCTTAAAAAGCCATTTTCAAGGGCTAAAACGATAAAAAAACGCTCTGCTATGATTGTTTTCTAGATTGTTACGCACATTTTGAGCGCAAAATCTTAAGAGACAATATCTCGAGATTTCGAACCTGAAAAATTTTCTTCTCACGAGAGCAACAAAACCTAGCAAATATTAAAGTTGGATGCTCGAAACGATTTTTAAAGCCGTTCCCGACCAAATTCTCGAACCCTCAAAATTCTTTTAGGAGCTTAGAAGGTGTACTACCCCCAATTTTAAGCCATTTTTCGAAATTTCAAACGCGTATAACTCCATGAAATCGCATTTTTATGGCCTAAAAATGGCATATATCGATGAGATACACTCTCCCGAACATTCCTGTAAATTTTCATTGAAATCTGAGAACCTTCGATTTTTGCCCCCTATTTTGGCTTGGCACTAGGTTCTATAGGGGCAAAAATCGAAGGTTCTCGGATTTCGATGAAAATTTACAGGAATGTTCGGGAGAGTGTATCTCATCGATATATGCCATTTTTAGGCCATAAAAGTGCGATTTCACGGAGTTATACGCGTTTGAAATTTCGAAAAATGGCTTAAAATTGGGGGTAGTACACCTTCTAAGCTCCTAAAAGAATTTTGAGGGTTCGAGAATTTGGTCGGGAACGGCTTTAAAAATCGTTTCGAGCATCCTACTTTAATATTTGCTAGGTTTTGTCGCTCTCGTGAGAAGAAAATTTTCTAGTGCCGGTAGGTACGAGTTTCTAAGATATCGCCTCTTAAAAATGGACGTAAACATAAAAAGTTATAAGCCTTTGTAGAAAGCGAAGTAAGAAAAACACATTTTAAAATTCTGATGTGAGTCGAATTTTCTTTTTCAGGAACATAAAATGAGGCCTGCAGCATATTTAAGAGGCGATATCTTAAAAACTTGCGCCTACCGGCACTAGAAAATTTTCTTCTCACGGGCGCGACAAAACCTAGCAAATATTAAAGTAGGATGCTCAAAACAATTTTTAAAGCCGTTCCCGACCAAATTCCCGAACCTCGAAAATTCCTTTAGAAGCTTAGACGGAGTATTACCCCCATTTTTAAGCCATTTTTCGAAATTTCAAACGCGTATAACTCCGTGAAATCGCATTTTTATGGCCTAAAAATGCCATATATCGATGAGATACACTTTCCCGAAAATTCCTGTAAATTTTCATTGAAATCCGAGAACCTTCGATTTTTGCCCCTATAGAACCTAGTTCGAGAATTTGGTCGGGAACGGCTTTATAAAAAATTCCCAAATGGGGTCCGACGTCCGTTGGGTCTAAGTTATTTCAATAAGTTTTTGCTCTTTGATAAGTTCGACAGAAAGTCAGACAACATTGAAATTTTTATTTATTTTTTAGGTAAAAATATATATTTATCCGTAAAAATATTATTTTTGTAAAAACTATGAAATTCAATTCAATTAAAATTATTTTAGAAATTTTTTTCAATTAAACTTTTTTGAGCTCAAAAATAATTAAAAATAAAAAAATTTAATGTTGTCTGACTTGCTGACAAACTTATCAAAAAGCAAAAACTTATTGAAATAACTTAGACCCAAAGGACGCCGTACCTCATTTGGGAATTTTTTATAAAAATTTAGTATAAAATTTTTTGTAAAAAAACATTTGTAAAAATTTAGTTGTAAAAATTTTTTATAAAACTTTATTTGTAAAAATTTAATTATTATTTTTTTCTATAAAATTTAGTTATAAGGATTCCGATTATAAATTTTTAGACACGACCAGTTTCTCCGATTCTGTTAGCCGAAATATCACGGACATTATTCGAATTTCTATATATCATTTTTCTGACGAAAGTGCTTGTTTTGAGCCATTCATTGGCTTTCTTCAACCCAATGAGCTCCATCCAATCCGAACGGATCTCTCTATTAAACCATAGATAAATCGGAGGAGCAATCGAAACACACCAGGCTCCAGCCAAATTTTCAACGATCGGTGTGGGAAAGAGGTGATGGCCTGTCATCAACAACATACAAGGGATGCCGCTTAAGCCGGCTTGAATGAGGAATCGAATATCTTTCTTTCTCACTTCAGTATTTCCACTTTTTTTGAAGTATGATTTGTAGTAAATGTATGCCCAGATATATCTAAATATTTTTTTAAAAAAAGACTTAGTTTTAGGCTTAGGATTTAGGTTTAGGCATAGAATTTTTAACGAACTGTACCTTTAAAAAACTTACAAAATGATTAGAATCGCATGAATCACATAAGTGCAACAGAGCTCAAACCACATTATAAACGTTAGAATGTCCTTAGGAGGCATATGTGCGAAGGAAAATGTTTGAATCTCCACATACTAAAATACTATGGCAAAAGTTACGGGACGAGCTTTTTTCTAAGTTTCATAATCTTCACCGTTAAGGATTAGGACGTTGGTGTCTTTAACAAATTTGTAAATCTCGTCGAAAGGAACAACTTTGTCGGAAACACCAATGTTCCAATCCTTAAAGATGAGAAGTTATGACACTTAGAAAAAACACTTTTCAGTGCTTGTCACGTAACTTTTGCATCCATCCCCTTCTCGAGTACGCCTTTTGGCTAGTATTAAAGGGGGGGGAACACTTTATATACAAAAATGAAAAAACATCACTTTTTGAGATATCATATGGGTTTTATAGGTTAATATCTGGACTATCAAAATCCATGAAAATTTTAGCGTGGAACCATAGTTTTAGATGGTATTAGCGATGATATATGGAGGTACCACTAAAAACTTTTTTTTTCAAAAAATTCAAGTTTTTACACCAGAAAAGCGTACTACCATCAATCTTTTAAAACTATAGTTTAAAAATTTTTCTAATCCTAGGAATTATTTTTTAAGACCAATTATGATCGGCGTCAATGTTAAAGTGTGAAATATAACGATTTTTTCAAAAAGCTCAAAGATGACATTTTTTCAAAAGAGTTCTATCTCGCGACAATAATGATAGGTACCAAGTTGTACCTTACGTAAAACTAAAGAATAACATTAATTCTTTCAAATGAAAGAAGATTTTTTTAAAAGGTTCGCCCCCGAGGGTGAATTGTCTATTTTTGGGTAATTTTGATCTAAAAATCACTCAAACTCTGGATATTGACACGAAAACATGAGTTTCGCTCAAAAAGACCGATTGGATCGTATTCAGCATACACTCTTACCCACTGCTGAAAAAAATTTCATCAAAAACGAGCAAAAAATGCCGATTTTCGATATATTTTTTGGGCGGCAACAACTTATGCTACAACCCAATAACATAAGTTGGTTCAAAAATCGAAGTTCTCCGATTTTTTCGAAATCACGCTAGAAATGTTCTCCATATTGAAATACATCTGCCAGAAAGAAATTTTGGCCGAAAAAAATTATCTTGGGTGTTTTAGAGAGGTTAGAAAATTNGAATTTTTGGAACAGCGAGTTTTGACTCGAAATGACTTTTAAAAACTTTCCCAAGAGTTAATATCACTAAATACAACTTGGAGCGCGCTCGAACCGTTTAAGGCAATGTTCGAACTCTCGAGAAAGTGTCTCTTAAAATTTGTCTGCAACATTGAAAACACCAATTGTTTGAAAAAGTCTGTATATTGACACGAAAACATGACTTATTCTCAAAAAGACAGATTGGATCGTATTCAGCATACACTCTTACCCACTACTGAAAAAAAATTCATCAAAAACAAGTGAAAAATGCCGATTTTCGATATATTTTTTGGGCGGCAAATGGTCTTTTTTAGGCAAGGGTGTCCCTACCCACCTTCAGTATGATACCCCAGAAAATTTTTTTCAAAAAATTCGCTCAGAATCATGTTCCTCATGCCCAAAAACTCCCGAGTACAAAAAATCAGCAGATTTGGAGCAAAAAACCGATTTTTGTATATAAAGTGTTCCCCCCCCCTTTAATAAATGGAGAAATTTTTTCAGCTGCGGAAATTTTCCACATATAACATTTTTAATTTCTTGTTCTCGTATTTTAAAAATTTTTTGCTTTATTTGATTCAGTATTTTTTTATAGATAAAATGCCAGGAAAACTAACTAAAGAAAATATTAGGAAGCTAATAGTCGAAGCAAGACAAAATGGGAAGCATGCATCAAAGCTACTGAAGCGATGGTTCCGTCATCCAAGAGTCAACATTCCGGTGATGAAGTGGCCGAGCCAAAGCCCGGATCTCAACCCGATCGAACATTTATAGGAGATTTTGAAGCGTCGAATCAGTGGAAGGAAGTTTAGCAACCAAAACGAGCTTTACTGTGCACTTCAAGAAGAATGGAACCGCATTCCAGTGGATACTCTCAAAGGGCTTGTGGAGTCAATGCCGCGCCGTATGAAGGCTGTTATAAAGGCAAAGGGATACCTAACTAAATATTAATTGTTTTTCTTGTGTGTTTATTAATTTTCTGTTGGGTTTTTATGGTTTTGTTGCTGAAATATATAAATAAAATGTTTCTAAACTATTGTTTTTTGTCAGGGATTAAGTTTTTTCCGGTACTGTTGTCGATCTAAACTTTCCACTTACATATCTCTTTCTATAAATCCAAGTTGGCAAGCATGCCACTGCTGAGATGAACATGGTCAATAATATGAATAAAAAGGTTCTTTTCTTGGTGAAAAGAATCGAATATTGGTTGTACATTACAACGGCTACAAACCTATTAAAAGCGATCAACATGTTCATATTCATACAAAAGTAGATAATATACTGAGCGAACGTACAAAGACAAACGTTGAAGTTCTCTCCAAACGGGCACTGTCCCCGTAAATTACAAGTCGCCATATACATTAGAAAAAAACAACAATAGACTTCGGTAAAACTAAGGAACATCATGAGTTTAAAGAACATATTTGT
>OZJO01022944.1:0-25528 GCA_900406225.1 Acrobeloides nanus | reverse complement strand
GACTACTTAAGGTATTTTTCGCATTAAGAAATTATTAAAGGGGGTCCAAAGTAGGGTCGAGTAGAAAATGTTTTTTTTAAGTAACCCTTTAGGGGTAATTTTATGCTAGAAATCGATTCCGTGCATTTCCGAAGCATAAAAACGCTTCCTTGATCCTGATTCAGGGAATGAGGTGGGTGTATTGAAGCGAAAATCAAACATTTTTGGATTTTTATGAGAAAACCGTCGATTCTTAGGTTTTTCTAGGCAGGGAATTGATTGCGCGCATTACCAAATCACGAAAACGCTTCCTTGACTCTGATTCAGGGAAAGGATACGTATTTACGTAAATACTTGATTTTCGCTTCAATACACCGATTTCTTCCCTGAATCAGGGTCAAGGAAGCGCTTTCACGGTTCAGGAGTGCGCGCAATCGATTCCCCGCCTAGAAAAACCTAAGAATCGACTGTTTTCTCATAAAAATCCGAAAATATTTGATTTTCGCTTCAATACACCCACCTCATTCCCTGAATCAGGATCAAGGAAGCGTTTTCATGCTTCGGGAATGCGCGGAATCGATTTCTCGCATAAAATTACCCCTAAAGAGTCACTTGTTAAAAATTTTTTTTAAATTTTCTACTTTACCGTACTTTGGACCCTCCCCCTTTAAACGCAATCGATTCCCCGCCTAGAAAAACCTAAGAATCGACAGTTTTCGTGACATTTATGGACTAATCTAAGAAAAAAATTTTTCCTAAAAAGATCATTTTTAGGGGTAAAATCATGCGAGAAATCGATTGCGCACATCGCCGAAACGTGAAAATGCTTTTCTGACCCTGATTCAGTGAAAAATTGTGTTTTTGAAGCGAAAAATGACAATTTTTGTTACAATTTTCGCTTCAAAAACCCAATTTTTGTTACAATTTTCGCTTCAAAAACCCAATTTTTCTTGAATCAGGGTCAGGGAAGCATTTTCACGCTTCGGCGATGCGCGCAATTGATTTCTCGCATGATTTTACCTTTAAAAATGATCTTTTTAGGAAAAATTTTTTTCTTGGATTAGTCCATAAATGTCACCCCTTCCCCCTATTTAATTTACTATTTCATCATCGAATTATTTTTACATAACCGAATATAAAGTTCTCATTTTTTGGGAATTTTTGGAGCTCGGATTATTACCATGTGGAAGTACAGGTAATATGAAGTTATATTTGAAATTAAGCAAAAGTTTTCGGACCCGACCGGGACTAGAACCTGGACCTATTGGTTACCGTCCAAGTGCACTACCATTGTGCTATAGTCTGTTTCAACTCACAAGTTCAAACTAATTCTCCGACCCCGGTAAAGAGCGATCCCGTCCTATCTGGCAAGTTAAGCAACGTTGAGACCACCAGGTTCGATCTCATTAGGGCAAAAATTTTTATTTTCAAAAAAAATTTTTTACGAACAATGGAGCAAAAAATTTTTGCTCCATTGTTTGTAAAAGAATTTTTTGAACTTCAAAAGTTTTACACCTCCGGGAATCGAACCTGTGAGCCCAACTTATTTAAGGGGATTTGAACCCTCGACCTGTAAAACTTAATGTTGCCTGTCATCTTACCGGGGTCGGGGAATTAGTGATGGACTTGTGAGTTGAAACAGACTATACCGAGACCTATAACTGATCCCGGTAATTGGTAAATACTTAACAATGTATTTGCCCAATTTCATATTACCTGTATTTCCATGTTCTCGGCGTGGTAATAATCCGAGCTCCAAAAATTCCAAAAAATGAGAGATAAATTAGCTTATTAAAGGGGAGGCTAAAAATAGGGAATCTTTGAAAAAAATTTTTTAAATAACTTTTTTAGGGGCTATTTTATGAGAGGAATCAATTGCGTGTACTCCCAAGACGTGAAAATTTGTTCGGAGATTCGTCCCTATTTTGGTCTCCCCCTTTAAACAAAAATTTGTAAAATAATAAATAAACAACTTTAGGATGTTCCCACTATTCACGAAGAAAGATTCGATCACACTAACTTACAAGAACCGCCAAACACCATTCCAGCTGGTATATATTTTTTATTAGTCAAATTACAAATTTATAGAACAAGTGCGACTCGACGAGTTTAATCAAATGTATCATGAAGCTTTGATGACGAATCATCATATCGAATCCCGGCGATTGGAAACTGAGAAAAAACAAAAGATTGATGAATTAAATGTCCTTATTGCTAAAATAGACTCCTTGAAAGAAACGGAAAAGGAGTTGGATAACAGAATTGCTCAGAAAACAGAAAAAGAAGAGGACCTCGAAAAGATCAAAAATGAAATTGCGTGTTGGAAGAAACTTGCCGATGCTAGCCGTTCAAATATAGAAGCACTTGTAGAGGAAGAGAAACAAAGAGAAGCCAAAATAGATGACATGAATATAAAAATTAAGGAATTACAAACAACAATTGATTTGAAAAACGAGAAGCTACTTTCTTTAGAAAATAGGAAACTAGACATTACAAGAGAACTTGAAAATATGAATGATCAAAATGAAAAATTGAAAATAGAAATTGATTCTTTGAAAACACAAGAAGATCAAATGCGTTAAAAAATTACAAAATCGCACCAAGAACTTCTTGATTCACAAACGGAATTGGAATATAAAATGAAAAATAAAGGAACTGATCTCCAGATAAACATCGTAAAAAATGAAGCTGAATTTATTGTAGTAGAGGCCGACAAATCCATCACAATTAATAATGCCAGTGTTGAAGTGATTGAAATCGATAACTTGCAAGAAAATGGTTTAACGTCGAAGTTGGATAAAAAATAAATGTCTAATAACAAAAATAAATGAGTTCAATATATGTTTCAAAAACAAGCAGTTCAATATAGACTTTTTTAGTCGCCCATATTCTTTGAATCCCAAAAAACTTTTTGTATGTTTTCGATCAGCTAATATTTTTCTATAAGTATTTCGAGCGATATCAGCAAAAAAATTATTGCCAAATTTTTTTTGCTTTTTTTAATGCAATAGCGTACATAAAAACCGGTCAAATAGAAAAAATGTAAAAATAACTTCAGACAAAGTAGCGGGCAAAAGTCTTTGAGCAAAGAAGAAAATCACTGTTTTGAACATTTTTGTCAGAATTGGTGGGAAGAATGAAAGCAAACGACTACTGTGATATTCTACGGCGCTATATGCTTCCATATCTCGCGCTCATATGCCCCCATACTGGTTGTTCCAACGACCTTAAGCATACAGCGAAGCTGACGAAGCGTTGGTTCCGGCATCCGAGGGTCAATATTCGCGTCCTTCTTTGGCCAACCCAGAGTCCAGACCTCAACCCCATCGAGCATTTGTGGTTCGTGCTGAAGAAGCGCTTGCATGGAAAGCATTGAGCTTTTCCAAGCAATTCAAGAAGGGTGGGCACAAATCCCACGTGATACAATTCTGACCTGGTTGAGTCTATGCCTCGCCGCATGAGAGCTGTCATCAAGGCGAAGGGCTACGCCACTAAATATTGAATATTTATTAAGTTTCATGTTGTTTTTTTTGTTTATTCTGTTCAGTTTTGTCCATTTTATATCATAAATTTGTTACATCTTTACCTAAACAATGATTTTGCTCAAAGACTTTTGCCCGCTACTGTATCTTTTGTTCTATAAAACAGTGTGAAATGGTTTTGGGATCGTTTAAAAGCCTGATTTAGGGATATAAAATGGCATCAAAATCAGTTATTATGGATTTATAGATTAAAAGTTATCTGGAGTTAGATTATGCGCCTTTTTCTAAGCGACTAGTTTTTTATTTCTGCTATTGTACTTTTTTATAACGTTTTTCTATATTTATAAAACTTCGTTGTTGTTTTTATTTTAAATAAAATTATTTAAAAAAATATTGTTTGTTTTGTTTGGACTAAAATCTTTTTGCTAAACATCCGAATGTTAAAAGGCATGTCTAACGGTTTAAAACAAATTTATTTTTATAAAGAAAATTTCTGGCATAAAAAATTCTATAAATAATTTTTGAATTTATTTTGAACAAAGAAGAAGTTGAATTCATGTAAAAAATACGATTCCAACCCGTCTTGTTGAGAATAAGTCATGTTTTTGTGTCAATAAACAGAATTTTCAAAAAATATGGGGTTTTAAAGATGAAAACCAATTTGAAAATCTTGATATTTTGCTATAGAAGTCGATTTATAACGAAATTTTCAACTTTACTCTGATTTATCATAGTCAGGGAATCGATTGCGCTCATTTTCGAGGCTTGAGAAAATTTCCCTGGCCCTGGTTCAGGGATTACAAAGTTTATAGCCATTTTAGGGATATGCCCCTCGTTGGGGTAACTTCTAGCGATCAAAATTAAAAAATCCTTTCAGATTCGTGTTCTTCATATCGTAATAATCCTGAATCAGGGCTAGGGTAATTTTTATCAAGCCTCGAAAATGAGCGCAATCAATTCTCCGACTATAATAAACCATAGTAAAGTCGAAAATTTCGTCATAAATCGACTTCTATAGTCAAATATCAAGATTTTCAAATTGGTTTTCATCTTTGAAAACCCCTGATTTTTTGAAAATTCTGTTTATTGACACGAAAACATACTTATTTTCAACAAGATGGATTACATCGTATTTAGCATACCCTATTGTCTAATACTGAACATTTTTTTTGTCGAAAACGGATTTCTGGAGCCTTCTGAGTGACAAAAACAAAAGATGCAATACTTAGTAAACAACCTAATATTAGGTCTACCAATAAGCATAGGTGAATGAGAAGGGGTCAGATCTGGCCCTTCTCCCCGCTAATTGGTCGGGCGGCCGAAAAATGCATAAGGGGGGGGGACCCTTATGTTTTTCCAGATTTTCAAAATTTTTGTAAAAAATGACCATTCTTTTTTAAAATTGTAATAAAAAATGGTCAATTTTTCAACAAAAATGCCTATTTTTGGCCAAAATCGCAATTTTTTTGGCTATTTTTGCCCAAAAATGCGATTTTTTAAGCCAAAAAATGTCATTTTTGGCCGAAATTTTATTATTTTCGACCCTCCTTCCACTAATTTTCGAAAATCTGACCACCCCCCAATCTATGCTAATGAGTAATGTCGTTTTTTGTAACTAAAATTGATATCGCTCTAGATCAGCAAAGGAAAAGTCTTGTGAGCTGATTTTTGGGAGTCCCTCATTTTTCGATATGGGGAAATTTTTGGTTACCTGATTTCGAAATTCGCATATTTTTCCTGACCGAAGTTGAGTGTCCATATGCAAATTTGAGACAACAATCTTCCAAAATCGATATCTTCACGGGGAAGTCCGTTTTGGATGAAAATTTTTCAGATTAGGGGTTTTTTAGGCGCCGAACACAATTTTAGTGTCCATGAATAATTCTATAATTGGGGAAATAACTATACAAATTGTCCCAAGATCACTGATCCCGACAGAAATTATTTGTGACATTTTACAATTTTGTGAACGCAATAAAATCGAAAACTGCCAACTGGTTTCTCAAGCATGGAACAAAGTCATACAAAGTGAGCGAACCCAAAACATTTAGTTTTAATATTTTCATTTAAAGATCATGAACAATTTTTACCACTACGCTCCCATGGACCGATATGCTACCATGTAACAATGCAAGATACTTGTTTTAGACCTTACGAAGACTACAATCCAGACTGGGGCTGGATTCAACTCAACAATTGCATCCTACATACTTCAGTCTTTTCAGAATTAGAACTATACCGTTCGAATATTTATGTATTCGTTAAGAAACTTCGAATGTTAGTTGAAACAAGCGGTGCGAAAATAATGGTACGAAAAATCGTCGGACGTTTTGATATATATGACAAATGCATGACAGACGAAGAACATTGCCAAGAACTGTTAGATAATCTTCCGTCTATTTTCAATGAGTTAATTCATACAAAAGAAGCCGAAATTACCTTCAACGAATACGAATTTCAAAACTTTCTGCTCGAACCGAATCGATGGGAAATCGTCAACTTTCCATCAAAAACCAAAATACGAGATGTCATGTTTAGAAATATTAACGCAGGGCAAATTATGCGATTTAGCAAATCAAGCCGTTTTCAAAATCTAGTGATCGAATTTATATCGGATGAAACATTCTTAAAAGACTGTCTAATGGTAATTAATTAAAATTCTTTTTACCTATCCAGTAGCTTAGCCAGGATTTTGAGCCGTTTTCTATTTTATGCAGTTTAGCTATAGGGGCGTGCAAGCGATGTTCAAAAACCGAAAATTGGTGGAAATTGAGCCATAAAAGCTGTCTATAATCAAATTCTAGGCTATTAAAACCATATATAAAAGTCCTGAAATACAGAGTGTTACAAAAGTTCTGTCCATATACTTACATTAGTTATTTATTGCAAAATTTATTGTAAATTTTTATTTGATACCGAACAAAAAACAATAACAAAACATAATATAACTAATTATTCTCGAAATGGCCGCCATCGGCCTCGATACACTTCTTCAGACGCTTGGGGAAGTCATCCACCGCACGGTCGATAACATCTTGAGATATGTTGTTCCAGGCTTTCGTCCAACTCTTTTTCAATGCATCGATTGACTGGTGGGACTTTGAGCATGCCTCAGCCTCCAGGATGCTCCATATGCTGTAGTCCATGACGTTCAGATCGGGCGAATTCGGTGGCCACTCGCCGTTGTCTCGTTGTGGGCTGATGTCGACTTTGATGAACTCCGGCACGTTGTCGCGGATCAAGTTCTGAGTCTCTTCGGCCTTGTGCGATGGGGCTCCGTCTTGCATGAATACCCAGTGCTCAGCCAAGCGACTAAAACCAGTTCTTAGATCCTTCATGCTTAAAAAATAATTTTAAATAAAATTGTACAAAATTGGAGCAAAATACGATAAAAAAATTATTATATGGACAGAACTTTTGTAATACCCTGTATTTTTTCCTGATATGCTTATAGCCACGCATATCATTATATTTTAGATATTTTTAAAAGAAAAAAATCCCAGTTTGTTAGTAAAAGGTATGTCGATCACTGATTTTTAAAGTAATTTTAAAAATTTAGTAAGCAGCCGTCTATTTAGAAAAGAAACATACAATAAAATGAAGACATTTTTTGCCAACTTTAATTTTTCGCCCTACGGAGAAGTCACTAATCCAGCAATTGGAATATACAAAATACTACGCAAAGATGGTTGGACTTTTATCTGTTCTTATGATAAAGAAATGGATAGCTTTATTATCACAATTTCACTAGCAAATGACAAGCTGATTCGAGAGATTCATTGAACTCTGATTTTGGAAAACCAATTTGATCTCACAAAATTTGAACTTGTTAGAACTTATGTATACCTCAAACCTGTTAGGGTGTGAAGTAAATATAAGTGATCGAGCGAAGTCGCACTAAAAAAATCTCATTGAGAAGTGCCAATGCTGGCTAGAGAACGAGCCTTGAACTTTTCGTCTGAAAACATATGGATGTTTATCACGCACCAGGGGCGAAAAGGTGGTACCACTCACTATCATCCCGGGTGGTACCACCCGGTGTGGTTCCACCCACACAACCCATCTAATTTTTTTGGCTATATTGCACCCAGGGTGCGAAAAAAGGGTAGTACCAACCCAACCACCACCCACCCGGAGTGGTGGGGTGGTATCACCCTTTTTTCACACCCTGTCACACACCCTAATAAAAAATGGATCATTTTATGAATAATATGACTTAATAAAAGAAATTACAATGTAACAAAGAACATATGTATATAGGTCGGTGACTTAGCCAGAAATTTTTACTACTCAGAAATTTTTTACTCTATTTTTGTAGTAGAAGTCATGAGGAATCCAACGACACCAAAACTATTCCATATGGAGCTATGGTTTGGAAGTTATGATTTTTTGAAGTTTACCTTATATTAACACAAAGCATAACGCCGTATCTCAGGATGTTTAAGTCGAATCAAAAAACGGACTTCAAATTCGTGTTTTTCGACCCCAAAAACGGGGGTATGATATGTTTTAAAATATTTTTGAACAACTTTTTTACTACGGCCACTGTTGATCGATTTTTTTCGAAGTTTCGAGATATCGTTTCTTAAAGAGGGAGTCAACTTTGCAGCATCACTCGGGAAACCATTTCTAGAAGAGTTTTTATCATAACTTTTGATAGATAAATCCGTTTGACTTGGTTTTGTTGTCATTTTGAAGCTCAGAATCTGATCTTCAAAATAACACCAAAACCAAGTCAAACGGATTTATCTATCAAAAGTTATGATATAAACTCTGCTAGAAATGGTCTCCTGAGTGCTGCTGCAAAGTTGACTCCCCCTTTAAGCGTTTATGATTAAGGCATTGCGAAATACAAACAATCTGGCTCAGAAACGATGTGCTTTGAGTCAATAACTAAACATTATTAACTTTATCAGTAAATTCTATTTATCGATTGATTTTTGTTTGAATCACATCAAATTGTCTTTTGATCACCAAAAGGGACATTTGTTTTAGTATTTTTACATAATGAAATCATTAGGTCTGAATCATTGTTTAGCTCATGTGAAGGCTCACTTTAATCAGAGTAATCAAAATATTTTACCAAAACTTGTTTTTGTGATCAAAATTTTATTTTTCACCCAATTTTTATGCATGATTACGCATTCGGATGGACTGTACCATGTTGTAGGGCTCGGTGAGAGGAGTTGATTGATACCCATATCATGGGGTACCCCATTGGAAAAATTTACAGGGGGTAAACTACACTAAAAAAACTGGACACTTAAAAAGGATTTTCAATTTTTATTTTTCAATTTTTTATATCTTTTATGATCTAAAAGATATCCGAGTGCGAAGGCACTAGGTCCCCAGATATTGCAAAGTAAAGCATTCTTTTATCAAACATTTTAGATATTTTTTAAATTAAAAATGAACACTTCTTTCCTAAATTCTGAGAAGTATTTTTCTATAATTTTGTCTAGAACATTTGGCGAAAGTGTTAACAAACTGAAATTTCCCAATATTGATAAAGAATATGCTTTCAATATGAACGATTTAAAAATGTTAAATGTTTTGCATACTTCCTATCGACATCGAGTTATCCGTTATTTGCATGAACCTACAAATAAAAAAATCGTGTCGAAGTTTTTTCGAATCCCTATAAGAAGTTATGGAGAAGAAACAAAAAGTGCTGAGAATGAAATTGTTCGATTTTTAAATGAAATTAAAACGATTCATGCACTAACCATGTCTCCTTATATTGTCGGCTTCTATGGAATTTGTCTATATGAACATGAGGCATTATTATGTATGGAGTCTATGAATTTTTCACTATATGAACTTTACATACTCGTTCATCAAAAAGGTGTATTATTTCCTGAAAACATCATAGGTTTTATTGTCATCTCTATTATTAATGCTTTAATAATGTGTGAAGAAAACGAAATTATACACCGCGATGTAAAACCTGGAAATATTTTATTAAATTTTGAGGGTCAAATAAAATTGGGCGACTTCGGTGAATCTCGGCTAACCAATGGTATTTTTTTATAGATAGTTGGTCATAATTTATCGAATTTTTAGATAATTTGGCAAGCACTGTAGTCGGAACAATGGCCTATTGGGCGCCTGAACGGTTTGATATGGATAGCCAATATGATTCACGATCCGATGTTTGGAGCTTTGGCATATCATTGATCGAAATCCTTTACGGACAAATTCCATATACCGATAAGTATGGTAACGTACCGACCGATTTGTTACGCCTTCAACACCTTGTAAAACACGCTAATGCCGAAAATCTTATTGCACAATGTTTAAAAGCTTATTCCACATATGAGCGAACTAAAGAGTTTATTAGTGAATGCTTAAAAAGTTATCATAATAGACCAAATTATAAAATGTTGGCAGAAACTGAAATTTATAAAGAATATAACGTTGAAAACGACAAAATGAATAGATTAGTGGCTACTTTTATAGAAAATTTTTATGTATGTTACAAATGCTTATTGATAATTTCTACAGAGTGTAACAAAAAAGTGGAATTTTAAGGCTGGATTTATACTTCCGTTGTGTCGCAACACGACGGTGCATTTTTGTGTCGTACGACACAACTATAAACAAAATTGGAAAATTTTTCTCACTATAAGGCGGGATTTATAGTTCTGCCGTGTCGCGACACGACAGAGCATTTATTTATCGTACGACACGCCATACGACGTGTCGTACTACGTCGTACGACATGTCATACCACATGTTGTACGACATGTCGTACGACAGCGTTTATAGTTCGGTCGTACGACGTGTCGCTACATGATGAAAGTATAAATGGCGCCTAAATGCAATTTCCTTGCGACGTGTCGTACGACGCGACGCAACACGACGGAAGTATAAACCTAAAAATTTTTATTCAAAATTTCCACTTTTTTTGTTACTCTCTGTTTTGTCACTGGAAAACGGCCTCTGAGGCAGAATTTATACTTCCGTCGCGACGCACGACGCGTCGCAGAACAATTACGTTTCTAGTGCTCTAGTGCAAACAATTTTTCCAATCCCTTATAACTTAATACAATTAATCTCGGATTACCAAAGGACCCCGTATGTGGTTTTGGAGTCCCTTTTATACCCAACCCTTTAGGTGACAGGGGTGACATTATGGGATGCCATAAGTGATACATAGATTACACTCCGGTGACAAGCGTGCACTCAGAAGACAAGAGTGACACTCAGATGACAAGAGTGACCAAATCTGTCACCTTAGTCAATTATTTGTCTCGTTTGGTGTGACAAATTGGACACATGTCATATTTGTCACTTTAACATAAACTTTGTCACCTTAAGATGAAATTAGTGACTGTTGCTCGCCAACACACTTTCTGTGTACAAAAAATATAGACTTTTATTTTAGGATACTTCATCTCATTCTAATAAAGACGAAATATTAAAACATGAAGATACAAATAGTGAATCTAGTACTCCAGTAGATAGTAAAACGCCTACAACACTTACTCAAGGTATTCAAATTTGAATAAAACGTTTTTTTAAATCTTTATTTTTATCAGATCTAATCGGTTTCACAAGGGATGAAGTAATAAATGAATTAAAAGCAGAAATATCTCAACAACAAGAGACCATCAATAAATTGTGTCAAACTTTATATTCTAATAAAGTTGACACGTCAGAAGGAAATAAGAATGACGGCTTAGGAAACAAAACCGGTCGTCGAATGAAAAACATGGCTGGGCCATCGAGAAGCAAACCAAAATCAGCCCCTAGAAGTATAATTAAAGGAACCTTAAATTTCTTTCGTGGATCTAAATCCAAAAATCTCTCATATGAAGAATTGTATAAAAGTCCCTATGTTGGCAAGTTGGAATTCTCAGATAGTTATAAAACTTTCGAATTTAAAGATTTAACAGATTTTAAAGAAGTCGAAACTATTGCAACGTCGCCTAGAAACATCATTAAAAGGTTTATGCATAAGCCATTAAAAAAAGAATTAGCCATAAAATTTATTAATATTCCGACACGTAAACATCAGACAGAGGAAGAAATGAAACAAACATTAAAAAGTTTACTAAGAGAAATCCACAATTTATATAAGCTTAAAAACACCCCGAATGTTATTGAAGTTTATGGTTGTTGCGTATATGGTCAATATATGTTAATTTGCATGGAATTAATGGACATGTCGTTAAAAGTAATAAAAAAATGTACCATAAATACTGTAAAATACGCCTCGGGGCGTTAATTTTTCAACTTCCTAGAGAGGGGGGAGTTTATTTTTCAACCCCTTACTCACCTCCCCACACGTGTACAAACACCCTCCCCGAAATTTGTGACTTTCTGCGGGCGAAAAAACATAAGAGGGGGATCAAGATGATTTTTTCAAAATTTTTTCAAAAATCACCTTGGTTCCCCCTTATGTTTTTTCGAAAATTTAATTTTTTTAAATTTTGCATCCGCCTGCAACCCGCAAGCCTTCGCCCGCAGCTTGCCGACAAAAAATTTACGGATCGCCCGCAGCCCGCGGGCGAAATGAGCCTCGGCCGCAATTTTTTTGGCCTGCGGGCAACCCCCCTCCCTCCGAAATTCGGGGGAAGGTTGTACATATGTGCCCCCCCCCCAGACACCAACATCAGCCAATAAAAAAATCAATAAATTTTCACCAAAAATCTAAAAATTTTCTAAAAAAATCTCAAGAAAAGAGAAAAAAAAACATGATAAAAAACGTTATTCACTCAAGTTTTAGATTTGTATTGCATTTATAACGTTTTTGAGCATATCTGCGGTTGGTTGATTTTTCAACCCCGGGGCGTTAATTTTTCACCCCTCTCACTAGAGGGGGGGGCGTATTTTACAGTATTTACGGTATTATTGAAAATACCCATTTTTATAGGATGCATATCTGAAAATACACGAGTTTAACTTAGATAAACAAAAGGTGGAAGAGTTCTTAGGATGTATTATTGTAGCAACTATAAATGCCTTAGCTGCTTGTGCTGAAGCAGGAATCATACATATAAATGTAAAGCCGACTAATATTTTATTGAAATACCCGAATGAAATTAAGCTAGGAGACTTCGGTGAATCGGGTTTTCTTCAAAATGACATATTAACTTCATATGCAGGTATTTCATAAAAAAACTTTGGAGCTACTAAACTTGGGGGGGGGCCTACTTAACATGATCCCCAAGGCCGAAGTAAAAAACGCCGAAATTTTTACTGAAATGCGCCCCCTAGGGGTAAAAATTGACGCAGAACACGCTGGTGCCATTATTTTCAAACCAAAATCTTCGAAAACCTTCGATAAAATCTTCGATAAATGTAAAAACAAGTTTTTTATTTAAAAATTGCGAAAATTCATAGGTTTTCGAAGATTTTTATTTGAAAATAATGGTACCATCGTGTTCCGCGTCAATTTTTACCCCTAGAGGGAGTGGCTCTATAAAAATTTCGGCGCTTTTTACTTTGGCCTTGGGGGTCACGTTAAATGCCTTCCCTCCCCCCCAAGTTCAGTAGTTCCAAAACTTTTTATTCTATGAAAAAATTTAAGGCAGCATTACTTACTGGCCGCCAGAATTATGTGATCCAAACCAAGTTGAAAACACAATAGATATACGATTAGATGTTTGGGGCTTAGGAATTACGATCATGGAAGCTGCACTTGGACGTATTCCGTATATTGCCCAAGCTGAAAAATTTCCATATGATAACTTAGTTATTATTCAAAAACTTATTAAAAATTTTAATGTTAATCTTAAAGTGGAAGAAGAATTGTCTGGTTATTCAAAAGAACTAAAAGATTTTATAAAACTATGTTTGCAACCGTTATCGGATCGACCAACATACGAGAAATTAATGAAAATTGAATTCTATCAAACACATGATAAACTAAAAATGATCAACACTGTCAATCAAATCATTAAAGATATCAAATATCATCCTATAATACGAAATATTTTCCTCTAGTCAACTAAATTTTCAATGTTTTTTATATGTCTTCATACACATTTGGCCATAATAAAAGTTATATAATAAAAGTTTTGTGTTTTCGATTAAAAAAACAATAATAAAACTTTAGTTTGTATTAAGAAATCGATATTCTTTTTGTTGTGGAATCTCATCGTAAAAACGATTTTTTGCGCAAGATATTTTGGACCACCCTATAGAGCTCGAGTCCATACCATTAGGAAATGAACTGAATCAAGGCTCTAGGAACTTCAACAACGAAAAAAGCGGAACTTCTACAACGATCGATAAATTAACTAACGCCAAAATGAACAAAAGTATAATTTAAAGCGTAGGTGTCAAAAGATATGAAAGTTGTGGAAACGTTTGAACAGAATTGCACCAGAAACAATGATGCTTTTATATAATTAACTAGAAATTTAAAAAGCTCACTCATTCATGAGATTTTGATTAGAAACTCAAAATAAGACTTCCGTTTAAAAAAATGATGAGATGATTTTCTAGACTTATTCCAATTCAACTGTAAACTTATATAAAGGGTTTAGCTTCAAAATTCTTGGTTACTTGTGCTTTAATTGACGAAATTTACTCTATAATATATACTAGATACAAAGATCTAGACAATAAATCTAAACTTAAGCCTAGGCCTAAGCATAAGTCTAAGCCTAAGCTTAAGCCCAAGCCTAAGCCCTTGACTTTTGAGTGATGATATTTTTAAAAATTTTATATTTTTTTTATAAATTACATTTGATAATTTCTAAAATCGATATATGTAAATATTTTTAGATGAATTCTTCTGTTCCCAATTCATTTGACAAGTTTCGCTGTTTAAGGCAATTTTTATCTGCTCTAAATTTTACCAACAACACCCTAAATCAAGTTGAAGAAGATTTTTGCGAATCCCTTGAAGCTGTTGAAAGAATTCTAACTAATCACATATTCCGACCTATAATTTTTCTTCTACTTTTCTTGCTCATCCTCATCTCAGTCTACAAAAATAAAGAAGAAAACTACAAATGGATTATATGGCATTCGGCTATTTTAAATTACATTTTGATGATTTTCTGTGAATGGGCCTATTTTAAACAACTCTATGCTTCGCAACAAGTCACCCAAGCCGATCTCCGAACCGTTTTTCAATATGTTATTTACCTAGGTTATTTAGCCATGTTGTCTTTATTCCCTTTATCGGTGCATCGGTTTTGTTCTCTATATTTTCCCAAATTTTATGACAATTTTCTAGCCAAAAAGCTTGGCCTTTTGATCTTTCTCTTGGGATATGATTTTTGTATAGTCGGTCTTTTTTATATCAACAACAAAATTGGGACTAGTACCCTGGAAGGCGTCATAAAATTCGTTCTAATGTTCTTAGAATTAAGCTTATCCATTTTACTTTACCTAAAAATTAAAGAAATGATCAAAATGGTCTCAAATACGTCAAATTTAAAGACCATGGAAGATCTCTATCGAGTTTCTATAGTATGTGCTCTACAGGCTCTATTTTATATCTCGTATCTGTTGATAGCCGTTTTAGGGGATATTTTTTTTAACATCATCAAAAGGGATGCGTGGTATATAAGATATTATCTAGTATTTTTTGTGTATTTATTATGCTGGTATGAGCTAGTTTTAATTTTAGATAGTTGTCTAATTTTGTTCATGTTGAAATCATATAGGTTGGTTTTGATATGTTTTTTGGAGTATTTTTGGCAAAAAGTTAGGGGATTTTATAATCGTTATGGAAATGGTCAATCAACGGTGACAATAATCAATGGAAATTTACTTCATAACTAGATTATCAATGAAAACTTATCCAAAAACGAAGAGTTGATTCAAAATTTTCCAATACTCAAACCTTTTATCCTCACTCTTTGGGGCCATCCAGATATTACGTAATCATGTAGGGGGAGGGGAGAGGATAGCCAAATGATTACGATCATAGGTCAGCAAGGGGGGGGAGTCTCCCCCCCCCCTGACCGACGCACGCATAGACCCAAAATTAAGGGGAGGACCACCGCATGGACCCAAAATTGAGAGGGGAACCACCGCATGGTTCATAAAAATTGGGTGTCAGCTAAAAAAAAAAAAGGTCCTTTTTTTAAAAAATCTTAGGTGGGGGGACCACCGCATCGGGGGTCCCCTCCCCCCCCCCACCTTGCCGACCTATGATCTTTAGGATATCTTGAACTTCAGTTTTTNTCGGGGGCCCCCCCCCCCCCCCCCACCTTGCCGACCTATGATTACGATTGATTACGGGAGGGTTTTATCATTCAAGATTTTATCATACAAACTACAAAAAATCTTTAATTAGTCTGTTTCAGCGGTTGTAGTTTGTATGATGAAATCTGAATTATAATATTTCTGATTTCGACCTCCGGGATCGAACCCTCGCCATCGGAGTACAAAGCGAGAGCTTTAGTCATTATGCTATGCTCTTCGGACTATTTTTTTCGCTTTCGGTGAAACAAGCTATAAGTACTAATGTTTACGTCAACAAATTAATCTGTATAACTTTTTTTGATGATAGACCCTTTTGAATGTCAAAATGATATCATAACGAAAATTGTGTTTTATTATATTTGTTCAAAAGTCATTATATTCTTTGATATTTATAATAAAAAGCCATGTTTATTACAGAGTGGGCCAAAAAAAGTGGATTTTTGTGATTTTTTGGGATCCGAAAATGTATTGTTCTAAAAATATCCCCTCTAGAGGTAATTTTATGCTGGGAATCGATTGCGCGCATTCCCGAACCCTGAATGCTTTTCTGACCCTGATTCAGGAAAAAATTGGGTTTTTGAAGCGAAATTCCTCGGTTTTCGCAATTTCAAAACCCAATTCTTCAGAATCAGGCTCAGGCAAGCATCAGGATTCGGGAATGCGCGTAAAAATTAAAGTTGAACTGAACTATCTCATATGAAATTTGTATGTGTAGAAAAAATTTTGAGGAAATGTTTGATTTGTCCGAGCGACCACATGCTGGATATCTGTTGGTATGGCAAACAACCAAAACAGAAAAAGAGTAATTTGCGATTTCCTCAGTGGGATTAAAGTTTCATCCCATAGTGTTTATAGTTTTCCATGCCATTTTTATGAAAAATCTAATGGCGTGCCTAACTTTTCGAAAAAATTAACTATGAAAAATTATACTGAAAGAACGTTTTTTTGAGCCTGTCCTAGTGTATGAAACAAACACAAAAGTGCGCAGCCTGGTCTGCGCAAAATTTTTTTACTGTTTGAAAAAAGTTTTAACGAATATGAAACTAGAAACGGCTATAAGCCTAGGCTAATCCACATTTAATTATTACCTAATTTGAAACAAAAGTGTCATTATACGCATTCATTGCCGATTTTTGTGTAGGCTGCTCGCTAATTGTCTCGAACAGGTGTTCGAGAATCTAAGATTACCCGACATTTTTCCCTTATCCCTTTTGTTCCCTTAAACAATTTGTTCCCTATGCAATTTTTTCCCTAAACAAATTTTTTCCCCGTGACAATTTTTTACCAAATTCGTTTTAATAAACACGATTTTATTGAAATTCAGGCAATTTGGGAAAAAATTGTCACGGAGAAAAATTTGTTTAGGGAAAAAATTGTTTAAGAGAACAAAAGTATAAGGGAAAAAATGTCGGGTAACCGAATCTAAATGTCTTGAATTATTTGTAATTCGAGAATCTAAATGTTTCGATTCGAGACTCTGTGTCTCGAACAGGTTTGAACTGGTCTGTGCATTGACACGAAAACTTGAATTTGAAAATTTTATTATAAAATGAGTCGAGCGATAGCTCGTTGGATTCCTTGGATCATGCTGAACAGCATTAATTCACTATTTTTATGAAAATCATTGCTTGATGACGATAATCCTTATTAAAATTTTGATTTTACTTGAGATTTCGCGTTATGATAATTCTACCGTAACTTGAAATTTCAAAATGCTTAATAAGGGTTTTCGTCATCACACAATGATTTTCAGGTAGTGCGAAATTAAGGTTATTCAGCATAATCTAAGGAATCCAACGAGCTATCATTCGACTCATTTTGTAATAAAATTTTCAAATTCAAGTTTTCGTGTCAATGCACAGACCAGTTCAAACCTGTTCAAGACACAGAGTCTCGAATTCGAGACATTTAGAGTGTCGAATTACATGTAATTCGAGACATTTAGAGGCACATTTAGAGTCTCGAACACCTGTTCAAGACAATTCTACCGTAACTAGCGAGCAGCCTTATCGAGTCATGTATTGTATCCGTTTTATTTTATTCATATTCAGTGTTAATTTCTACAACAAATTTACTTTGTGCGACTATGCCCAGTTGGTAGACATAAATCAATTGAACAACATTTCTCATACCATATAGTAATTTATTTGATATACAGCATGTAAAAATAATTACTCAAGGGTTTCAAAATTCACCAAAAATTGAGTTTAATTCCGTTTCGGTCGCCTGAGAGCTCATACGATAGCCAAGCACTTAGCGCGGAATTTTTCTAAAATTCTATTTTTTTGCAGTTTGACTCCTAAAATTCTGAAAAATGTTTTTTGGGCAGAGCACCCATGGTTTGGCTTTATTTTTTTCAAAAATTAAACATTTTTGACAATGACCCATTTTTATGAAAAATGAGTACCCCCCATTGTCCCCGTCGAGTTTTGAAAAATATTATAAACTTGTGCCGAAACGAATTAGAAGCTGTCAATAATCTACTTTTGTTGAGCGGAAAAAATTCTCACGCTAAAAGCTTTTAATTTGAGAGAGTTATGAATTTTTTACGTTTTTTCAGACAATGTTTGATACCAAAAATTGTTCTGAAAAAACGTAAGAAATTCTTAACTCCCTCAATCTAAAAGCTTTTAGTATGAAATTTTTTTCGCTTGACAAAAGTAGATTATTAATAGTTTCTAATTCAATTCGGCACAGGTTTATAAAAAAAAGTTTTAAATTGACGGGGCAATACGCCAAAAACAAAAAATGGCCTTAGAAAAATGGGTAATTGTCAAAATGTTGCATTATTCCACCAATATTTCTCCCAAAAAATTTACAACATTTTTTCTAAAATAAGTCTATGAGGGAGGGTCTAACAAGGAATCGTTTGCGCATTGAAAAATCTTGAAAACGTTTCCTGATTTTGAATCAGCTCAAAAACCGGATTTTTGCAATATCTTTTGCTTTTTTTGCTGACTCAGGTCAGGGAAGCGTTTTCATTATATTTAAATGTGTGAAATAGGCTAATTAGGGTAAGGGATGTGTTCTCAATTTCGGCATTGAGAGCAATCGATTTCTCGCATAGAAAAACCCACCATAGGGTTGTTTTAGAAAGGAAAAACTTTTTTATACGAAAAATTGGTCGAAAAATCGTAAAATTCAGATTTGTATCCACCTTGTACTATTTAGTTTCGACAAAATAACCCATGGTTCAGGGCGGTATATAAAATTAGAAGAACCAAAAACCCTGGCCAATATTAGTATCAACAAAAACCATAGCTTCATAGCACTTGAACTATGGTTCCAGTACTTACCAGAATTTGAGAAGCAAAATAAAAGTGTAACTATCAACTTTAATGGGTTTGAATATGGGCCTCCATTTTCATCGAAGAAATATAGCAATGAGTCTTGTGCTATCAAAGTGAACCTAAACCGTATTTCACCAAAAGTTGACTTGTTAAAAAGATTTCATGGAAGCCACCGCAGTATCGCAGAGAAAGATGCCACTCTAAATGCAAGTCATAAACCTTTTTTATGAAGGGAATGATTTTCTTGAATCCTTCCCCTTCCTAAATCTTAAAAAAAAATTTTCCAAAGTTTTTTCCATTAAAAATTCCTTTAAAATGGGAATAAACTTTAGGGGCAAGGTAGACTATTTTTTTAAATTAAAATTTTTCTAAAAATGACCCTATATGGTTTTTCTATGAGAGAAATCGATTGCGCGCATTGAGAAATCTTGAAGACGCTTCCCTGACCCTGAATCAGGCAAAAAGTCGATTTTTTGCTAATTTTTGAATCGAATAGGGTCATTTTTATAAAAAATTTCTACCCAGCCCTAAAGTTTACCCCCTTTTTAGGTAAAAGTCATCATGGAAGGACTAGGACAAAATCGTCTCATCCGTTCAACTTATACACAAAAAACAGCAGCAGAAATGATATTTTGTGATCCAGATCATGAAAAGGGTCGTTATTATGACTATCCTAATACATACATGGAAGACATAGCAAAAAATGATGTTTATTATAGACTTTGTGATGCACATGTTAGCTTTATAATCGAGAATCGGAAACTCCGCTTTATGCCACAAATCATGGATTATTTTGAAGGGCCTTTTGAAGTGCCGTTTTGTTTGACATCTTTAGCTGATGGTGACAACGAATTCCAGGCCGAGATTACAACTCGAAATCCAAATAGTGGAATAAATTTAGTTTTTAATCCTGATGAATATTTTACTGTTAAGCCGCCGTTTTAATTTTTATTATTTTTAAAGCTGTGCATCAGCAGTCATACATTGCATTTCACGACGGCGTCTTGAAATCGTTGAGACATGGTTTAAATAGGTTGTAACATTGACACGAAAATCCTGAATTTGACAATCTTATTACAAAACGGGTCGAATCATAGCTTGTTGGATTCCTTAGATCATGCTGAACGACTTTAATTCACACTACTTTTTATGAAAATCTTTATATGATAAAGAAAAACTTCATTAAAAATTTCGAGATTTCAAGTTATGGTAGAATTATCATAACGCGAAATCTCAAGTAAAAATTGCTCGACCCATGTTGTAATTAAACTTTCAAATTCAGAGTCTTCGTGTCAATGTATAGGCCAATTCAAATCGCGTCACAACAATTTCACGATGGCGTTGAAGGATCACGTTGATCGAAAATTCGAAAAATTGTTTGTCTAATAATTTTTAAATATTCTATCAAAGGTTTCAATAAACAACTTCTTATTGAAATTCAGGCAAAATTCGCAAAAAATTAAACGTTTGAATTTTGTTTAATCAAAAAATTGGTCCATAAGCAAGATCAAAACATTGATTCAGAAAATCTTGAGTGCCCTTCAAAAAAGTTTTGTTTTAACACGGAAGAGACCGATTGAAACATAAAGCACGAAAAATTATCTGATTTGGGGTCAATTTGAAATTTGAATTTTTTTATCCCCGATATTTTTTGCTCATATTTGGAGGGTTCACTTTTCCGAAAATTTGATGGGGATCCGACCTCAAAGTGCGGTGGGTTCACTAGTGGACCCCCTATCCACCTATGTTCCAACCCCCCTCACAAAAATAGTCGAACCTCTCCCTCAATCATTTTTGGTTTTGGGGGCACTGACCTCTCCCTCACACGCAATTTATGCCCATGGAGAGTCTAAGCAGTGCCTAATCAGGAATTTGGGGGGGGGGGTATTTCGGTATTTTTCGGGTTATAGGGGAGGGGGTAATTTGCGAAAAACAAGATTTTTTCAAGGAAATTTTGGGATTTTAGGGGGTAAATACCCCTTTACCCCCCTTCTGAGTACGGGTCATACCGTACGGCACTGAGTCTAAGCGCCTTGTGGCCGTTATTATCTATATTTAACTCATAAACTTACATTAACTTTTTGACGCTTGTTTCGAATAGTAATATCCTTGTCGTCGTCCTCTTCAATACTATTCGCAATGCAAAACGATACCAACGTCAAAAACAAGAAAGCCTTGGTTAGCATTGTAACTACAACCGAATGACAATTTCTTGTATCACCGTCTTTTTATACGGCTTTATTTGAGTAGGCTGTTCTTGTAAGTATCACATGAACTACACACATCCTGACTTTGTTTTAAATTTGTGCTTTATTAATCTACAGGGTGGCTATAAATCCGGAATTTTGGGGGGCTGATCCTCACAAAATCGTGGGAGAGGATCATAAAGTAAAAAATATTTCTTCACTTTTAGTGCGACAGGGGGTCTCCAGCACCCCCGCATAATGGTATATCAGAAAAATTATAATAAAAAATCTTAAAAATTGTCAAAAAATGAGCAAAATTCCGGTTTTTTAGATACTCTGTATGTGCTTTTTCCATTTTATTATTTTTTGTATGTTCTCTGATTTAAAAATCAGATAATTTTGTGTCAATTAAGCTTGGATTTTTGGCTTATGCAAAGTATTTGTGCCAACGCCCGCTCTATCAAATTATCATATTCGATCTTTAGTAGGGTATCAATCGGAAGTTTTTAGTTTAAATCTGTTCCTGATTTTCAGAAAAATTTTTCATAAAGTTTCTAAAATTTAATTTTTAGGTTTTAATCATAAAATTTTAAAAATTAATAAAACAATTCAATGAGTCTAAAGGGAATTCCCTTAGCAGTCACGTACTAGGGTCCAGTTTCTGATGGGAAATTTCCCCTTGGTCCTCCAAGGCGATTTTTTGATCATTTTCTCAAAATATATTTAAAAAATTGTCGTAGTCCCCATATGTTATTTTTCGAAAAAATTTTTGTGTTAAAAATTAACAGAAAAAATTGGAAAAATACGATTTTTTAAAAATTTTCATGGAAAAAAATATTGACATCAAATTGCCCGCATAAAAATATGGATATGCAAAAATTTTCATGAATTTTTGCAGCAAAATAAAAAATGACTTTTGGGTACGAGATCAAACCCTCATCCTATGAAAAAAGCCTAGTGCGTTAGCCACTCGGCTATGAGTCAAACCCTCAAAAACCCCATGGTACGGTATCCGTTTTGAAGCTCTCGGCGAGATGAGTCGATTGGCGACATTTTTTAAAATTTTTATCCTTCCAGAGCCTTTTCGGTATTTTGGCACGCCCACGAGGTCAAAAATGAGAAAAAAGTTTGGACTCAAGTTAATTTTTTTATAAATAGCGCCAATCGACTCAGTTCGCCGAAAGCTTCAAAACGAGTACCATATCATGATGATTTGGTGGTTTGACCCATGGCCGAGTGACTAAAGTGCTCGTTTCGAGCCCAAAGGTCGAGGGTTCGATCCCCCACCCGAAAGTCAATTTTTATTTTTTCTCAAATGTTTGAAGAAATCCGACGCTAGAATTAGCTTTTTTTAATTTTTGGACTTTTTCCAAAAATTCTCCAAAATTTGAGGAAATGTTGGATTTGTCCGAACGACTACATGCTGGATATCTGTTGGAATGACAAACAACCAAAACCATAAAAAGAGTAATTTGCGATTTCCTCAGTGGGATTAAAGTTTCATCCCATAGTGTTATATAGTTTTCCATGCCATTTCTTATGACAAACCTAATGGTGTGTCTAATTTTTCGAAAAAATTAACTATACTGAAAGAACATTTTTTGAGCTTGTCCTATCGTATGAAACAAATACAAAGGTGCGCAGCCTGGTCTGCGCAAAATTTTTTTACTGTTTGAAAAAAGTTTTAGCGAATATGAAACTATAAACGGCTATAAGCCTAGGCTAATCCACATTTAATTATTACCTAATTTGAAACAAAAGTGTCATTATACGCATTCATTGCCGATTNAGGAGGGCTCTATGACATTTCTCAACACAAATAAAAAGTTGCCTGAATTTGAATAAAATCGTGTTTATTGAAACGATTGGTAGAGCTGCATAATAAATCGTTTTAATAAACACGATTTTATTGAAATTCAGGCAATTTGGGAAAAAATTGTCACGGGGAAAAATTTGTTTAGGGAAAAATTGTCATAGGGAAAAAATTGTTTAAGGGAGCAAAAGGGATAAGGGAAAAAATGTCGGGTAACCGAATCTAAATGTTTTGAATTATTTGTAATTCGAGAAACTAAATGTCTCTTATTCGGGACTCTGTGTCTCGAACAGGTTTGAACTGGTCTGTGCATTGACACGAAAACTTGAATATGAAAATTTTATTATAAAATGAGTCGAGCGATAGCTCGTTGGATTCCTTATCATGCTGAACAACCTTAATTAATTATTTTATGAAAATCATTGTTTGATGACGATAATCCTTATTAAAATTTTGATTTTTACTTGAGATTTCGCGTAATGATAATTCTACTGTAACTTGAAATTTCAAAATTTTTAATAAGGGTTTTCATCATCGGAAATATTTTTCCTTGTAACTTTTTTAATTCTTTTTGTAACTTTTTTCAGCAAAGATAAAAATATGGCTAGACTAGTGTTTACAGAAAAACTCAAAAACACATGGAATCAATTTAAATGCTGAAACACGATTTAAGCGTATAAAATGTGGAACCAACTCATTTTTTAGTCACTTTGAGACGGGGGGAGTCATCTTATTGTAACCTTAGACTGCAGGTCAAAGGGTGGGCATCCCCCGGCGCAGCCGGTAGTATCAGCCTATTGTGACCTTAGGCTGCCAGTCAAATGGTGGGCATCCCCCAGCTGGGGTGTATTATCTTATTGTGACCTTAGGCTGCAGGTCAAAGGTGGGCATCCCCCGGCGCAGCCGGGGGTATCAGCCTATTGTGACCTTAGGCTACCAGTCAAATGGTGGGCATCCCCCAGCTGGGGTGTATTATCTTATTGTGACCTTAGGCTGCAGGTCAAAATGGCGGGCATCCCCCGGCGCAGCCGGGAAGTATTGTGACCTTAGGGCCCCCGGCGCAGCCGGGGGGTATCAGCCTATTGTGACCTTAGGGCCCCCGGTGCAGACGGGGCGTATCAGCCTATTGTGACCTTAGGCTGCAGATCAAAAGGGTGGGCATCCCCCGTTGCAGCCGGATTTATGTTGGTAAAATATTTTTACCTTTACTAAAAAAAGTTACAAAAAAGATTAAAAAAGTTACAAAAAAATAGTCGAAAGTTACAAGAAAAAAAGTTACAAAAAGAATTAAAAAAGTTACAAGGAAAAATAGAATCCTTTCATCATCACACAATGATTTTCAGGTAGTGCGAAATTAAGGTTATTCAGCATAATCTAAGGAATCCAACGAGCTATCATTCGATTCATTTTGTAATAAAATTTTCAAATTCAAGTTTTCGTGTCAATGCACAGACCAGTTCAAACCTGTTTGAGACACAGAGTCTCGAATTCAAGACCCAATTCGATACATTTAGAGTGTCGAATTACATGTAATTCGAGATATTTAGGGGCACATTTAGAGTCTCGAGCACCTGTTCAAGACAATTAGCGAGCAGCCTTATCGAGTCATGTATTGTATCCGTTTTATTTTATTTTTATTCATATTCGGTGTTAATTTCTGCAACAAATTTACTTTGTGCGACTTTGCCCAATTGGTAGACATAAATCAATTAAACAACATTTCTCATACCATATAGTAATTTATTTGATATACAGCATGTAAAAATAATTTACTCAAGGATTTCAAAATTCGCCAAAAATTGAGTTTAATTCCGTTTCGGTCGCCTGAAAGCTCATGCGATAGCCAGCCACATAGCAAGGAATTTTTGCAAAATTCTATTTTTTGCAGTTTAACTCCTAAAATTCTAAAAAAATGTTTTTTGGGCAGAGCACCCATGGTTTGGCTTTATCTTTTCAAAAATTAAAAAATTTTGACAATTACCCATTTTTCTGAAAAATGATTACCCTCTCCCCATTGCCCCCACCCTCGTAGATATTTTTGAAAAATATTATAAACTTGTGCCGAAACGAATCGACGGTATTTTTTCTTGTAGCATTATTTACTTTTTTTGTAACATTTTTTTGTTGTAACATCGGGTACTTTTTTTGTAACATTTTCGACGATATTTTTCTTGTAACATTTTTTACTTTTTTGTAATATTTCTAACAAGGGACACTCACGAGGTGTAAATCCCAGTTTTTTATAATTTTCACATGGAAAGATAGTAGAGGCCAATATAAGGTACTCACAAAAAAATTAGGTGCCAATGGGCCTTCTATGGCCATATAATAAAAATCGAAAAAATAATTAAAAAATGCAAAAAAATTGCAAAAAAATTCCGACCCAAGGCGGACTCGAACCTTAAATCCAATCTCCAATTGCCTGCAACAAAACCACTACACTATGGTTACTTATTTTAATTAGCTTAAAATTTGTATGTGTTCTAAGGGTATTTTTGATATTTTTGTGTTTTAAAACGAAAGTTTGCATTTTTTTTTCATTTTTTGATATCATATTGTTGATTTTCTACTGAATCAAGTATGAATTTCATATCATTAGCACTTTTA
>OZJO01022927.1:0-29744 GCA_900406225.1 Acrobeloides nanus | reverse complement strand
TCGATTGCGCGCATCGAAAAATTCTGAAAAAATTTTTCGGGGGTCAAAAACCCCAAAAATAATTTTGTTGGGGTTAAAACTTATAACCCCTAATTTTGACGCATTTTTTTCAATTTTTTGACCCCTAAAAAATTTTTTCAGAATTTTTCGATGCGCGCAATCGATTTTTCGCATAAAATTACCCCTAAAAAAGTCATTTTTGCAAAAAATTAAAAAAAATTTTTTTTCTCAAAAGTGCTGCTGTAAAGTTTACCCCCCTTTAAGATGACGGAGATAGCACAAACAGACACACATATTGCGTTTAATGTTTTAGGATTCTGTCTTAAAGGAGGGGGTAAAGTAGGATCGAGTAGAAAATTTTTTTGAACTTTTTTAACAAGTGACCCTTTAGGGGTAAATTTATGCATGGAATCGATTACGCACATCAAAAAATTTTGAAAATTTTTTCCGGGGTGTTGGGGTTAAAAATTATAACCCCTAATTTTGACGCAATTTTTCCATTTTTTGACCCCCGGAAAAAATTTTCAGAATTTTTCGATGCGCGCAATCGATTCCTTGCATAAAATTACCCCTAAAGGGTCACTTGTTAAAAAATTTTTCTACTCGACCTTACATCGGACCCCCCCCCCTTTAAAGCAAGTTCCTTTAAAAAAGTTGGGCGTTGAATCGAGTAGTGGCAAGTATTTGTGATCGCACTTTGTGATTATGTTCCCCTTACAAGGGAAGGGTCTGGGATTTTTCCAGACCCTCATGTGAGTGTGTGCCACCCTGTGATTTTTTCGGACCATCATGTGTTCAACATAGTCAAAAACGATGAAATATGACAAAACATTTTCTACAATTTTTGGCGAAATTTTCTGATAGTTTTTAGATAAAAGTTGAAATTTTTCTGAAAAAATTGCCAAAATTGGCTGTTGGGGGGGGGAGTGTATAAAGAAGTGAGCACTGAGAAAAAGTAGTTTTTTGTCCGCATCAACAAATCCCGGATACGGACGATTTCAAAATTACCCTCCCCCACAAAAAATCCCGGATACGGCACTACCTACTTACAACCTATGGAACTTTACCTTCAAATTCCTATGCAATCTCATTTGTTTCATAGAATTGATACAGGGCATAGGGAAGTTGATGAATATTGCCACCAAAGCGAACGTTGCTAGAACGATATGGCTATATTGTAGACACCACAGCGGAATTGATTTTGAATAAGCTTCTGCCAATAAGCAATTCGAATAGTCTGAATTGTTCAACACATCGGTCGAATTAGACATACTAATAAAAGAAAACCTATAAAAATTTTTTGAGAATCTGAGTATCGGTAGCCGAGCGCTACGCGATCGGTTACCGATACTCAGATTCACTTATGGTGACTCCGAGTGGCACTCCGTACAAAAAATGTAAACCTTATTACATTTTCAAAAATTTTTCAAAAAATATGATTATAATATTTTAAAGGTTGAAAAATTTTTAAGGGGATACCCCCATAAAAGTGGTGTTGACTGTCGTCTCTCGTCGAAACAAACAACTTTTGTTTCAGCGTCAGCAGTTTAAATATAACGTTCCCGAGATGCTCCGACAGACTACACACTCATTAAATATTTAGTAGGATGCATCGTTTTCGATTCTTATGTTTAGATTTGAATACATGCAAATTTTAATACAATCATGATAAATGGATATTATATTTAGAGACTTTCATGAGTTTTTGAAAAGTTCGATCTACTCCAAAATAACTTTTTTAAATCATGTATGGCAATTGTAATAACATTTTTTATTTTGGCATTTAGTCATAAAACTTTGAAAAAAATTAGAAAATCAACAAAAACCATAAAATTTGAGTCAACACCTTGATTACTATAATAAAACACGCAAAAACAAATTGCTTCAGTTAGAAGTCGAACCTGAGCCTTCTGCATAGGAAGCGAGAGCAAAAAAATTGAGCCAAGCAGTCTATTTTCGATGAGCCTTTTAAAATAAAATAAGAACAAAGCTATAATAGAGAGAAAAATAAAAATACAAAAATTAAAATCGATGGCGCTATTAATTGAGAAACGCTAGAAATTTATTTTTTTTCCTAAGATGTGCCAAAATACCTAAATTTTCAATCCTCAGTGGGGGGAAAATTTAAAAAGTCGTAGAAAAAAAGTTTTTCCTTTTGAGATTACAACTAACTGCCAAATGACAATACATAATTAATATTGAAACGAACTTTGTTCGCAAAAATGAGAATCACTTTTTGGGACAAGCAATTTTGCAAATTATTTTTTGTTCATGAAAGTCTCTATTTGAAAGTTTGAATTTTGTGATGTTGGATCAATCGTTTCAATATTTTAAATTTATTGAATCAGGCAACTTTGCCTTTAGATATATCTATGTTTGTAGAAAAATATAATTTTCTTAGGAAAATTGTTGATTTTATGCTTAATTTTTTTAAACACCGAAAATTAAATTTCCCATGCTTAAAAAAAGAATTATGCAGAAAACCATCAGTCTCCCCATTTTGGCCAAAAAACGGTGTGTGATGCTTGAAATTTTATGCCATTCTTTCAAAGAATGGCATATAATCAAATAAAAATAGCTTGCGCTCTCGGAGCAAATTCCTCTTATCATGTTGCAGTTGCTTCTCGATTTTCTAGTTGATTCGTTTCTGCTCGCGTTCCTCTTCACTTAAGAAACAGTACATTCGAGCCGTCTTAATTTTGGCGGTGTCCGAATTGCCCACTTCGCAGCAAAAGTTGTATTTTTGGAGGATCTTGAACATTTAAAAATTAAATATGAAATTAATTTACAAAAAAGAGCTTAATTTCTATGCACCCTTCTAAAATCAATTCAACTAAATGCGATGAAAGCACGCTATTTATTAACTGAACTTTAGTGGGGAACTTTCGTCTGTCTGGTCGTATTGATCAGCAGAAAACCAACAGGGACTGTGTTATCATTGTGAGTTTATTCGGTTTTTGTGTGTGTTAGGTCTCAATATTTACATTTAAATAGTGTATTAAAAATATTAGAGAGAGAGAGGTTAAAATGAACAAGGATCGTTTAGTGCGCACGAAGGCCTGGGCCAGAGTGCCCAGTTCCACTCTTCCCTCGGCCGGGCCTAAGCACTGATGGAGGGGTGAGGGACCCCTTTCGCTCTCTGATCCTAACATCTATATCCATTGGCAAAGCTGTAAAAATTTCATTTTTGAATATAAATCTGACTCTTAAGTTTCCCAACTAACGACAACTCAAAAAATTGTGGAATAGATTCTTCAGAGTCGGTAGGTTGGTCAAATGAAAACTGTGATAGGATTTATTCGATATATCAGATATATTTGTCAATCATATATTTAATATTTTTATGATTGTCATAATAATTTGAGTAAGAATAGTTCTCTCGGTACACTGTCGGACCGTTCAATCTTGAAAGTTAAGCAACGTTAGTCCCAGAGCGTCTAAGTTCGGTTTTCGAAGCTTTGAGCATGTGGAATCCCCTGACTCCGGGGCGTTTGGTATGCGCAAAAAGGTCCAGAAATATGGGAGTAACTCCTGTTGTGGGCTACGCATCCCTCCTAAAAATGAATAGGAAGAGAGAGGCAGGAGGATAATTTATTTAACTTTAATAACTAAAATGGAATGATCAATAATTAACATAAGTCTGTTCCGCTCTGACTAACTCGATCAATAATACCGTGTTATTCTTCTGTTGTAAGAATGGCTTGGGCACATGTAGGGTTACCTAAAATAACATTGTATTCTCTAATAAATTTAATCAAACTTGTGGACCCATAGTAGGCCGATATCTCCTAAAAAAACCAACCAGAATCTCTAACATAGTTTTATACCAAAATTTGTATAGTATCACCTTGTTGTGCTGCATTAGTTAAAGTGATTGAATTAGAACTTCTTTACTACATGCCCTAAATTATTTATTCGAGTCAAAATTGGTTTGCATCTGACAGATCCATAGCTGAACAAGAGGTGAATAAATTGATAAGAGCTCCATATGCAAGAATTTTTATCAGCAAAGCTTGAGTAATAAAATCGTTAAAAATCAATTTTTGGTTCACAGATAGTTTTATTTTTTGTTCAAAATGTTAGTTGGTGAACATTATTCTTTTGATAGAAACGAAAAGGTGCTTGGTCGTGGCGGATTTGGAGTAGTATATAAGGGGTATGATAAGCGAGTAAGCATTCTTAAGTTTATATTCTTCTTTTAACAAGGAATAGTCCCCAACTGTTAGGTCAAAACCTATGTCAAAATGAATTGTATGTTAAAGAGCACCAAGAAATACGTCGAAAAACATAAAAAAATTTTCCCGTGAGACGTCTCTGTGGGCCTGGAGCCCAAAATGTGTTATTAAGGCTTAATTTTGGGATTGAAAGATAGCCTCATAACTTTTTATGGTTAAAAGCTTTTTCGATAATTTTTTCTGCATCTGTTAGGGAGTGAAAAGGCACAAATTATGACATATTAACTTTGACCTCAAATCTTTACCTTCATGATAAAAACGTTTTACAAAAATGACACCATTTTTCTGAGGAAAAATCGTACTTTCGGGGATCTAAATTCGATTTTGCTCGCCTCGACTTTAAATCGACTTAAAAAAGCTGTTTCTAGGTCAGAAAAACACTTTCTGATCGTTTTTGGCACAGGTTATGAAAATTTGATTTTCGACCCCAAATGGATGGAAGGTCTGGAGGGTCACTCGGGATCGAAAATCAAATTTTCATAACCTGTGCCAAAAACGATCAGAAAGTACTTTTCTGACCTAGAAACAGCTTTTTAAGTCGATTTAAAGTCGAGGCGAGCAAAACAAATCGAATTTAGGCCCCTGAAAGTACGATTTTTCCTCAGAAAAATGATGTTATTTTTGTAAAGCGTTTTTATCCATGAAGGTAAAAGTTCGAGGTCAAAGTTAATATGCCATAATTTGTGCCTTTTCACTCCCTAACAGATGTAGAAAAAATTATCGAAAAAGCTTTTAACCATAAAAAGTTATGAGGGTATCTTTCAGTCCCAAAATTAAGCTTTAATAACACATTTTGGGCTCCAGGCCCACCGAGGCGTCTCACGAGAAAATTTTTTTTACGTTTTTCGACGTATTTCTTGGTGCTCTTTAACATACAATTCATTTTGACATAGGTTTTGACCTAACAGTTGGGGACTATTCCTTGTAAGAGACAATATCTCGAAAGTTCGAACTTCCTGCAGCACTAGGCGAACTGATGATGGAATATGAAATTTGGGACTAAAATAAACACATTGTTGCATTTGAAGTGGTGTGCAAACTTAAAAAATGCCCATTTTGGCCCTTATAAATGTTGGGCATAACATCGGTTTTTTACACTTTCGTATTTTGAGCATATCTCTTGATGGTTAAATCCGTTTTTGATGATCTTGGTGTCATTCGATAGCTGAGAATGAGGGCTACAACTTTTATCTTGGGTATAGAGAGCCATGTAGTAGAAAAAGTAGTCGACAAATTAGGTTTTTCATTGGATTCTATCAGGTGTATGGGGTCATGTTATAGAAAAGGTGGTCGAAAAATTAGGTTTTTCACAAAATCCTGCTCTCCTAAAGGGTCAAAAATTCAAAGATATGGCTCTAGAAAAAAACTTTGATGAAAAACCTAATTTTACTCCCACTAGGGAAGCATCAAAATAAACAGGTATATTCCTCTTTGAAGGCGTAGGACCTTGATCGGTTTCAGAATCGCTCGACATTTTTGAAACTAACAAAATGAGTAAAAAGTAGATTATCGAAAAAAACATTCTCCTTATACAGATTTTTTTGTTAAGACAGAATTCATGTGGGGAGGTGCTTCAATTAGAGGAGTGCTTCTATTAGAGAGAATACGGTACTCAAAATACGAAAGTGTAAAAAACCCATATAATGCCCAACATTCAGAAGGGCTAAAATGGGCATTTTTTAACTTTGTATACCACTTCAAATGCACCAATGTGTTTATTTTAGTCCCAAATTTCATATTTCATCATCAGTTCGCCTAGTGCTGCGGGATCTCCAAAAAGTTCGAACTTTATAGACATCGCCTCTTAAATTTTACTTATTAGAATGACGATGTTGTCGCTGTAAAAGAAATAAGTAAACCAAAATTAAATATGACAAATGTTGAAAGGGAAAATGAAATTATTTTGGTAAGATCTTTAATATGTGAACATAAAAAGTCGATTGAGGCATTGAGTCAATTTTTAGCTTCTCAAGTCTATAAATCATGAAAATATAGTGGCACATTATCATACCGAAAGTACTGATAGATCTATCATTTTGGTGATGGAATTATGTAATTATAATGATTTGGAATCATATTATGACAAGCATGCGCCATTAAACAAGAGTGATATGAATATAATATTAAAACAATTAGCAAGTGGATTGCAATTATTATATTCGAAGAAAATAATTCACCGTGATTTAAAACCTGAGGTATCACGAGCAAAAAACATCCTTTAACATGCCTATTTTAGAACATACTTTTACACAATAATAAAAATCTACCAGATCCATTGATAAATGACCTCACATTAAAAATTGCAGACTTTGGGACATCTAGATTCATTTCTAATAACACACTTGCTACCACCTCAGTTGGTACTCCTATTTATATGGCGCCAGAGCTATATACTCAAGAAAAGTATGATCACAAAGCAGATGTTTGGTCTGTGGGGCTGATTATGTATAGAGGACTATTTGGAAGGCTTCCAGAATTTTTAGTAACTCTTTAGGTTATTAAAATTTATTTTAAACTTTAGAATCTCGATAATCATCCAACTTTTATCAACTTTTGGATAGATTTACATAAAAAAAATGAAGAGCCTAAAATTGAATTCCCATTTTGTGAAATCTTGAAATTAATGCAACTATTACGTAGATCATTAAAACGTGATGTAGATTCAAGGATGACTATGTCAAATTTGATTAGTTTAATTTTAAAAGAAGAGGTATTTTAATTTTTGTATATTGGCAAATCAAAAGATATTAAAGGCAGAATTACTGTGAGCATAACCTTACAATATAAAAAACGAGAGCCGAGCGCTCACGCCATAGGTCGGCAAGGGGGGGGGGATAGTCTCCTCCCCTGACCGACGCACGCATAGACCCAAAATTAAGAGGGTGACCACCGCATAGACCCAAAACTAAGAGAGGGACCACCGCATGGACCCAAAAAAATTTTCCCCATTTGGTGACCTTTTTTGGCCGCCGCGCGGAGCGACATAATTTTTTGTTAAAAATGCTTACTAAAAAGCAAAAAATCAGCGCCACAAGCGTAAATTTTTTTATGAAAATGTTTGTTTTTATGCTGAAAATACTACGATTTTGTTGAAAATTTGTCAAACTTTTTGGCATTTTTGGTGAAAAATGGCCTATTTTAGTAAAAAATTTGGAAATTTTCGTGAAAAATCATAATGAGGAACCATTAGGGTTTAAAAAATTATAAAAATAAATTTTGAAATTTTCCAGATTTGTGGAGGAAGTTTCCTCTGTCCCTCCAATAATTACGGCGCTGAGTATGTCTCAAAGATTTGGGGTATAAACATCGCTTGTTCTTTGATTCTTTCTTTATCCGACCCAACCAGTGATGTTAACGAATCGGCGAGTTTCAAATTTTTGTCAATTTTGAGGAGCCGTGATAGGAGCTTCTTATAAACATTTTTTCAGCCCGGTAACAATCGAAATGTGATTACTGTCAAACGTTTGGATAAGGCTTTAATCTCTAATACTAGACTCTTATCTGCAGCTGAAGAAAATAACATTGATCTTGTCCGAACTTTATTAGAGCAAGGTGCAGACCCAAATATAACAACACTTTTAAGCGAATGTGCTCTGTATAATGCTGCAGAAAATAAAGATGACAATAAATGCCTTGTTGAATTATTATTAGAATATGGTGCTGATATAGATACAGCAATTAGTCAAAACGGTCGCACTTGTCTTATGGCAGCAGCTAAAAACAACAATATTGAAATTGTTCGTTGTTTATTGCAAAATGGTGCAGATATAAATAGGAAAAATATTTACGGATCAAATGTTTTACATTATGCTGCACAAAATAAAAATGATAATAAAATTATCATCGAATTATTATTAGAATATGGTGCTGATATAGAAAGTCAAGATAAAGATGGTACCACTTGTCTTATGTGGGCAGCTATCAGCAACAATATTGAAATTGTTCGTTATTTATTGCAAAATGGTGCAGATATAAATAAGAAAGATGATAACGGCAAAAATGTTTTACATTATGCTGCACTAAATAGTAATGATAATAAATTAATTATCGAGTTATTATTAAAAAATGGTGCTGATATTAATAGTCAAACGAAATATGGTGAAACTTGTCTTTCGTTCGCAGCTGAAATAAACAATAAAGAAGTTTTTCGTTATTTATTGCAAAATGGTGCAGATTTAAATGAAATTAAAGGCAGATTAAACTTTGCTTCTACTTTTGTATATAATGCAATACAAAGATTTTTATAAAAAATTTCCTAAAATTTTGGATAAAATCATAAGGGGAACAGAGGATTTTTTGGACCCTTGGGCCGAGTGGGGGGGGGGGGGGGGGTAGCGTTACCCATGCTACTCTCTCCCATAATTATGCTACTGATAAAACTGATTTTAGCATTGGCATAATTATGGGGGGGGGGGAGTAGCATGGGTAGCGCTACTTCCCCACTCTGACGAAGGGCAAAAAAAATTCCCTTGATCCCTTATGATCTTGCCTGAAATTGTAGAAAAAATTTTAAAAAATCTTAATTGTCACCCATTATTGTCCTCAGTCGGAGAAGCGTTTTCTTTCTTCGAGAATGCATGCAATCGATTCCCCACATAAAAAGGCCTCCTATAGGGTCATTTTGGTAAAAATTCCAAAAATTTATCACCTTTTTCCGTTCCCTAATTCAAATTAACCATATATAGATTTTAAACCTTGCCTAATTTTTTATTAAGTATCTTATCTTTTACATGCTTTATTAATGTCAATAATAAATTGATTACACTTGCATTCCTACACCAATAAAACAACACCATCCAAAGCCAGATACCCACAAAGATATAAAATTTGGATTTTTCGGATCCTCCCGCAGTTATTTTCCCAAAAATGCACCCCCCCCCCTCCACGTCCACCTATACCCCACGTCATCACTTCAATTTTTGAGATAAATTTGAATATTTTAATGGATTTTTTACCAATAAATTGTGTTTTTTTTTCAAAATTTTGCGAAAACAACAGAGGACCTAGTTGAATTTCTTTTTATTACAGCGGGTAAGGGGGATGTCATCAAGAGAACCCCCCCCCCCCCCCATATGTAGATACGCCATTGCCATGACACAAACTTAATTTTTATTTAACCACTAGCATATACAGAATTTCGATTCAAGAAATACTTTCCTAAACACTCAATAACAAAAGCCCTATATGGCTTAATTTGATACACCATATAACTTCCCATAATAAGCGTGTTCAGTGGTATTAATGAAAACATGACAATTCCTAGATACACAGAATTAATGANCGATCTCTTTCTGTCACCACATCTCTTGTTTTGAGGACTTCTTTGTTGTAAATGAAGTTTAGGAAGATGTTTAAGATGAACAACAAACATGTGAAAATTATTATCCAACTGATAAAAATATGGCCCCATATAGGATTGGGTATGGTAAGAATAATAGCCTAAACATCATTTTTAGGAGTACCGAGACCGAGTGCCTATCGGCGCTCAAAGCGATGTGCCTTCGGCACACCGCTTCAACTGGGATGATACACTAGTTATGTTTGCCGAGTCCACAACATTTTGGTGACGTCGTGGACGTGCATAGCATCCCTGCGTGGTCGTGCATAAATTATAAATGTCATCATTGAATTCTCTATGACCGAAAACCCTGTTGTAGTCAAAATTAGCGCGTTTTTTTCTGTTGAAAAGGCAAAAAAGAGTACTTTGTTTTTCCCTCATAATCCTAATGGGGAAGTCTCATTTACCTCAGGGGTATCCCCTGTAAAAAATTAACCATAGGGGACCCATGATCGACCCCTCATTTTGATCCTCTCACCACCCTCTACATCGTGGTATAGGTTGGTAACGATTTGGAGTTTACCATAAAAAATCGCCTGTACATACGAACACAAGTTCTTTATATAAGAATTAAAAAATCTGGTCTAGATCAGGCCTGGAAAATTACGACCTATTGGGGTCAAACCTTCTATAGGATGCTGAATCAAGATCCAAGAATTTTGGGGCTATAAGATTTAAGAGTTGAAAAATATCACGGGTTTTGAAAAGAAAATTTTCCATCGTCCTCTGGAGTACGGACTCTCTCTCTTTTATGGCGTGGACTGGATATTTTTCCAGGGCAGAACTCAAATGGACCCAAAAATTTAGAGTTAGTTCAAAATATTTCTAGCATTCACATGACCCTTTTTCTCACCTCGTTTTGCTTCATGAGTTCGCTAATTAATTCATTTTCCGTTACCAAACTTGAATTAAACTCTGGTCCAGAATTCACCATCAATCTTTGGGGCACAGAAATGGCTACACATGAAAGAATGCACCATAAAATATAAATTGAAGTAAAATTTTTCGGCTTTGTGACGAAATTTTTGACAGCACTATCCGGTTGCAGGTGTAAAACTTGATAAACTTGAATAGCTAGTATCGAGCTGCTCATTAGCGATATGACTATTGATGCCAAGCTCATCCCTAGAAAATGCCCCTGTCTCCCAAGTAAACTAAAAATTCCCACGCAAAAACCTCCAAAAAACGGTAGAATTGGTATCGGTTACCACAGAAAATAAAGAGCAACGTTGCAAGAGTTGGAGATTGTAGCATTCAACAGAAGCCATTTTAGTTGTTTAATTTCTTTGGGAGTTTCATAGAAAATTAGGTATATCAAAAGTAGGAATAGAAAGAATGTTAGGATGGTTAATACATAGAAATATAGATGAAGATAGTTACAAAAATTCATAAAATTTTGATATTCTATTGATGGAGCGGTGAGGTTCAGTGGCTTGGACATTGTTGCTATGAAAATAAACCAAATTGCGATTTATTGATTGGCTAATTTCACCTAGCACGAGTGATGTAGAGACCCTGTGACATGCTTAAGCCTATAATTATATGGCACTTGATTACATGTCATAAATTTAATTTTAGACTAATCTTTGATTGCTACAAATTTAAAAAAGTTTGTAGTAGTTTTTTGGATAGCACGATAAGGATACATTTGAATAGTGACACGAAATCAAAATTACCCGAACTCGATACCATATATCAATATATGGATCTTTTTGAGATTTCGAGTTTGAGGTCACTTTCAGCCTGTAGATTTGACATATAAAAAATTTATTTAACAGATGGGGATTGGTTTGGAGTTAGGCTTAGACTTAGGCCTAAGTTTATCTTCGACTTAGAGGCTTAGGGTTAAACTCGTAGGCTTAGGCTTAGTCTCGTAGGCTTAGGCTAATAGTTTAGACCTCATATTCGGATTTCATACTCCAAAAAACTCAATTGGATATCAAAATAGGTTGTATCAATGTCATTTGCAAATTTTCCTTGATTTTCAGGGTTTTCGTGCTAATACAAAAAAATCTACTCACAATTTTCGAACCCTCATGTGTTGAGAACACCATTCTTTTCCCATCTAAGCACCAGCATCTTTGCGGAACATACGGCACATAAAATTCCGGAAAAGCCCCGAATTTCATAGGTTTCTTTACACTCGGCAACTTTTTTCTTTAAAATTAAAAGTTTTCTCCTAACGGGATTGAACGGCTTCCTTATCCACTTTGCCAAAAGTAGCTGACATTTTCCGTAACGCTAACAATGAAAAAGTTATACTTTAGATTTATAAACCCATGGAAAATATCACTATATCCATCAGAAGAAGAAAAGTAGATCAATCTGGAGATCATCGCGAGAAGACTAGCTCGTATGAATTCTATGACTTTACTAGCTAAAACACCAAAATTGCAAACATCAATGTTTCAAATTTTTCGTTTTTTTCTGAAAAATTATGTTTTTTTTTGCTCTATTTCATGGCCAGGGAAGCGTTTTCAAGATTCTTCAATGCGCGCAAACAATTTTTCGCATAGAAAAACCCCTTTGGGATCATTGTGGAAAAAATTATAAAAAAATTATTTGCAAAAAATTGCTCGAAAATTCGCAAAAATACGGTTTTTTTAGCCAAATCCACTTTTTTTAACTCCCCTGTACTTTTTAATTTCAGATTTTCTTTTTGCTTATAAGATCCATAAATTATTGATTGATAAACGAGATTTTGCACCATTTTTTCTTATTGCTTATGAAGTAGCTGTTAAAATAAAAAATAATTTTTAGGAGCTAGTTCACTATTTGTGTGGCACTTATCGTGGTCCAAAATTCAAAAAAATTTTAATCAACTGAAAAATTTCTATTTAAGACAAAGATCAGCATTTTTGACCCGATCAAAAGGGTTTTCAGCCAAAGTGATCTTTGCAAAAAATGAAACCCAGGTTACGAGGAAAATTTTGGTATATTGGGCTTGGTATGTTTTCATTGTTTTTTCGTAGAAAAGCCTGTGTAAAAAAGGTATTTTGGAGCTAGTGGCGAATAGGGGCCCGATTGCCCATAGTAAAATTTGAACCTTCCAAAATCACTTTCAATTGTTGATTTCGCTTTTTTGTGGTGGAATTTTAATATATTCTTCATATTAAAGGGGGGTGAAAGTTACGGCGATTATCGACACGATGAAAAAACTTAAGTAAAAACCGTATTTTCCATCCGTTTTCTATGATCTTTTTTTCAGTTAGAGAATTGGTCATGGGTAATCCGAAAATGATGACGGTTTTGCCTGAAAATCAGGTTTTCGTGTTCAAAATCTAAATTTTTTGAAATTTATGCTATTTTTGAAATTTACGCATCTGTAATTTGACCTTATCTCGGTCAAAATTCATTTGTTTTCGATGATCTTTTTTTCGGTTATAGAGAATCGGTCATAGGCAATCCGAAAATGATGATGGTTTTGCCTAAAAATCAAGTTTTCGTGTCAAAATCTAAATTTTTTGAAATTTACTCTATCCCATCAGTAATTTGACCTTATCTCAGCCAAAATTTATTCGTTTTTGCTGATCTTTTTTTTTAAATATTCCTCTCGCCGAGCTATACCCGAATTTGCGGTCGATCATGTATTTTGAACAATGGAAAGAGTCAAAGATACACTATTTTTAGCATAATAATGATATATAAAAATTGATTTTTATACATAAAAATCACAATTTTACACATAAAAAATAGTGTATCTTTGACTCTTTCTATTGTTCAAAATAATGATCGATCGCAGATTCGGGTATAGCTTGGCGAGAGGAATATTTTAAAAAAAGATCAACGAAAACGAATGAATTTTGGCCGAGATAAGGTCAAATTACCGATGGGATAGAGTAAATTTCAAAAAATTTAGATTTTCGACACGAAAACTTGATTTTCAGGCAAAACCATCATCATTTTCAGATTGCTCATGATCGATTCTCTATGACTGAAAAAAAGATCATCGAAAACAAATGAATTTTGACCGAGAAAGGTCAAATTACAGATGCGTAAGTTTCAAAAAATTTAGATTTTCGACACGAAAACCTAATTTTCAGGCAAAACCGTCATCATTTTCAGATTACCCATGACCAATACTCTATAACTGAAAAAAAGATCATAGAAAACAGAGGGAAAATACGGTTTTTATTTAGGTTTTTTCATCGTGTCAATAACCCGCCGTAACTTTCACCCCCTTTAATATGAAGAATATATTAAAATTGCACCACAAGAAGGAGAAATCAACAATTGAAAGTGATTTTGGAAGGTTCAAATTTTACGATGGGCACTCGGGCCCCTATTCGCCACTAGCTCCGGTATTTTTTTTAAACTTATCATCATAACGGTATATTTTTTAGATTAGCGAAATTTACCATAATTTTTATATATTTGGAAAATTCATGAAAAATGGATCATTTTTTGTTTTTATAGTAAATTCTGAATCGCTAATTCTCCCCAAAAATTTTGCGAAGTATCCGAGTGTTAAGCTCCTTATCTTTTACAAGCTTTATTAATATCAATAAATTTATTCCTTCTTATACCAATACAACAACACCGACACATCCAGACAATCCACAAAGATATAGATATGTATCTGGAAATGAAAAATTCTGTTAACTTCCTCAATATTTCCGGATGAAGAAGAGGCAAAAATGTAGAGACCAAATAGGAGGAATCGCTCCTTGACACTGCCTAATCTCCAGTTTTGACAAAAAATTCGATGAAGGAAGTGAATAATTTTAGGTCAATCAATCAATAATAATCATCATTTTTGAGAAATCAGCAGAAATGGCCACCCGGTCCTTTTCTTTTGGAGTCCCCCCCCCCCACCAATGCGCCACAGCGGACCAAAATGGGCAAAAAATTCAATCTCTTCAAAAACATGGACAGGTTCTTACAATGCTAATAACACATTCCAATCGAAATTAAAAATTTTAGACACTAACAATTTTTCGATTTTTTTGAAAATTCTTCTAACAAGGAAAGGAACGGTACTTGATGGTCACAGATTTTTTCCGGACCACGTTAAAGATGTAGTAGGAGCTATATAAAGACGATTAAAATAGGTCAGAAGTCGCAATTCGCTCATTGAAGCGTCCATCTTTTAAGTCATCCTTGTTGAAATCAAAGACCTCACCCGTTGCCGAAAATTTCAATTGATTCAAATCATCTTATAAAGTTTGGTTAGGCAAGAAAATATTCCATCTAATGGGCTAGCCAAATCTGTTTCAGAAACTGTACCCGCTGCAGCCGTGGATGAGGATTGCTAGAAATTACAAAGCAAATCAAGATTTAATGAAAACAAGTTCACAAAAAGAGTACACTCATCAACACATTGTAGAACATGTGCGGCGATTATACATTTGCCCTTTCTTAAATTTCAACGTTTGCCCTTTGTTGTTGGTCGAGGATTCGATCCCGCTAGAATCGAAAATTTTTTTGGTTGATTCAAATTTTTGGAATCGAGCAAAAAAATTTTCGACCCTAGCGGGATCGAACCCTCGACCAACAACAAAGGGCAAACGTTGAAATTTAAGAAAGGGCAAATATTGAAAAGGGCAAATGTATAATCTACACGTGTGCATATTCATCTGTGTGTCTTATCAATTTTGAGTCGTGGCAGGACAAAGTCGAGGCTAGTAGACAGGAAAGTACATGTTGTTATATCGTATGATTAATTCATTTCACAATTTTTATTTCACAATTCACGCGATGATTAATAAACTCTGTTATGTGTTGAAAATATTTTCTCCCAAAAAATTCGATTTTTTAGTTAAAAATGTTTTTTTTTGGCCAAAATTCATTTTTTCAAAAATTCGATTTTGTGGCCAAAATTCGAATTTTCGCAAAAATTTGATTTTTTGGCTAAAATTCGTTTTTGTGGCAAAAATTCGATTTCTTGCAAGATTCAATTTTAATGAAAATTGAATTTTACAACAACAAAAAATTGAATTTTAGCCATAAAAACGAATTATATCCAAAAAATTTTTTCGCTTACCTAAAATTGTTTAAAATTTCTTTTTCGTTTTTTAAACGTTCCTCTAGAACTTTTTACGAAATTTTTAAGGAATCCCAACGAAAATCCTTTTAAACGAAAATCTCAAAAAAACCGGCTCTTTCGTTTTTGTGTAAATGGCAATGTTATAGCCCTAGCTCCAGGTACAAAAACCCCAGTTTTTTTAGATTTAAAGGATCAGTCCAGTTTTGAACAAATTTTTAATAAAAATTTTTTATAACTTTGAGACAAATAAAATGACACCAAAATTATCATTTTAACATTGTTTTGGGTTATTGAAACAAAAATTCTGATTCATGTTTTCGTTTTGATAACCCAAAACAATGTTCAAATCGGATAATTTTGGTGTCATTTTATTCGTCTCATAGAGTTATAAAAAGTGCTATAATTGTCTTTTTATGATAAATTTTAAAAATCGATGTGAAAATGAGAAAAAAAACCAGAATAATTCAAATGTTTGTGTATTGAAGCGAAAGGTGACAATCCCTCCGCTTCAATACACAAACATATTTAAATTTTTAAGCAATTTTGTTTTGCAAATATCTCGTCAGGGTTAACGAATTAGAATTTACTTCCAACGCAAAAGTTGATCGCCACAACCTGAACTTTCATATAAAAATTTTTGTTCAAAACTGGACTGGTCCTTTAAAAGGGGTGACAATCATGGCTTATCCAAGAAAAAATTTTCTTCTAAAAAATCATTTTTAGGGGTAAAATCATGCGAGAAATTGATTGCGCGCATCGCCGAAGCGTGAAAATGTCCTGATTCAGGGAAGCAAAAAAATTTTGCTCCAAGAGGGATTCGAACCGGGGACCTTTGTGACCAATAAGAGACACTGCTTTGCCACTGCACACCGAGACACGTTTGTGAACATACGTTTTTTCAAACCAAGTGCTATTTAAAAAATGTCGAAAAAATCTATATTTTTCCTGAATCAGGATCAGGGAAGCTTTTTCACGCTTCGGCGATGCGCACAGTCGATTTCTCGCATGATTTTACCCCTAAAAATGATCTTTTTAGAAAACAATTTTTTCTTGGATTAGGCCATGATTGTCACCCATTAACGAATTAGAATTTACTTTCTTTGACAAACATGACCTGCACAACGAGAATTTTCTTATAAAAAAATTTGTTTAAAACTGGACTGGTCTTTTAAAGATTATAAAAATTTTTAGGCACAATCAAAAATTAAAACTTACTGTAAAAAATATGGTCGAAACCAATATCCCTCCTTCCAATCTTGACGACAAACTTAACGAGCTGCAATTTGTTTACAAATACGACCCTAAAGATTTCGAATTTGTGGATATTATTGAATCCAGCCGGCATATCGTCAAGGAATTCCTATACAAGCCATTGAAAATTAAAATGGCCGTGAAAACGATTCGTATTCCCATAAATCGCTATGAAAATAACGAGTCTGATGAAAAGCTAACTAGACTCAAGAGAGAAATCAGCAGTTTCAGGCAGCTCTCTCATCACCCGAACATCGTGAACTTCTACGGATTGTGTTTCAATGACGGTGAGGCTATGATTTGCATGGAGCTGATGGACTTGTCTCTCTATGATCTTTACTTGGTCGTGCATGATAAAAAAGAAATCTTCCCAGAAGCGATCCTCGGCTATATTGCCGTTCAAGTTCTAGAAGCACTTGGATTTTGTAACGCAAATAATTTTATTCACTGTGATGTGAACCCGAAGAATATTTTGCTGAATACTAAGGGTGAAGTGAAGCTTTGTGTTTTTGGTGAAGCTAGGATTCTTAAAGGTTATTTTTTAAATTCAGTACTCAAAACCTTTTACACCTCGCACTTTGATTCAGGGAAAATGTATTGAAGCGAAAAGTCAGACACCATAAAATTTTTAAAAAATTAAAAAATGCGATGTTTTATCGACTGATTTTGTGTAGCCGGGGGTTTTTCGCTATGGGGAACACGATACCGGAATTCAAATTCAAATTTAACTTATAAGTCTAGAACCTGGGGACGAGCATCTTCGGTGCTCTAGAAATGACGTATTCAATTTATTCGATTTTTTTCCAATTTTTTAAATTTTTTCGAATTTCTTTAAATTTTTTCGATTTTTAAAAAAAATTTCGAATTGTTTCAATTTTTCCAATTTTTTCAAATTTTCGGATTTTTTTCAATTTCTATCCAATTTTTCATTTTTTTCAAATAAATCGATTTTTTTCAAAAAAAGAACATTTATTGAAAAAGCAAAATTATTTCGGCGGAAACGGGAATAGAATCTGCGTCTTTCCAACTGCAAAACTAACACTTTACCAACTGCGCCATGAAGGCAATATATATATAAATCGTTTCATTTTTGACCACATATTAAAGCATAAAAGACGAAAATGAAAAAAATTGAATTTTTATTTTTTTCCAGATGGTGTGTACCCCCATGATTTTGGTGTCGTTTTTCTTCTCTCACAGAGCTCTTTCCAAAAATCTAAGTCGTAACGGGATTGGACTTAAGGTTACAAAATTCGGTGACACAAACAAACAGACATTATTAAAAATATGTATATGCCGCATATACATATTTTTAATATTAAGCGAGAAATGTCTGTTTGTTTGTGTCACCGAATTTTGTAACCTTAAGTCCAATCGCGTTACGACTATAGTAAAGTGCAATGAATTTGATGCTTTTGGTCTTATTTGTGTGTTGAATGATTGTGTAATTATGAAATAAAGTTGATTCGAGACTTTGTAGTTTGTGAGCATGAATCAAGGCATGTAACTTTAAGTCTAGCTTGGTTGGATTAGCGAGCATTCACATCGATCAAAGTCTTGGGGGCTTTGAACAATGTGAAATTGTTATGAAAACAAGCGGTAGCTTTGAACGCCCGAGTGGCAAATACAAGAAAAGATTAAAAGCTAAGATAAGCGAATACAAAACATTGAGAAATCGGAATACTGGCTTGAGAAGGGACGATTCACGTGCATGCGCATATAAAAGGCTTGGAGCGATCTAGAAGAGCCATTTTGAAGACGTTTAAAGCTGCTGGATCGATGATGCCGTAGTCTGATTGATTTTCGTGAATTTTTATTGTTTGAGCGAGTTTATACTTGCCAATGTTTAGGCGCCTCATACTTGAACTTTGTCTGAAACTAAGCTAGCTAGCATTAGACTGTTTTGATCGATCAATTTCCGAGACCCAGGATAAAACAAAGAAACTGTTTGCACATTGAATTGGACGATCCACCAGGTTCAAACGTGTTTTCTATACGACTTAGATTTTTGGAAAGATTACAACCAGAAAGAATGATGGCATGGTTTTGGTGTCATTCGATTCCTACGAAATCCATCTTTCTAATGACACCAAAACTATCATAATTGGTTTTGTATTTCCGAAGAAATCCTAAAAAAAAGAAATCCTCGGAGAAATCCTTCATTAACCCTGAATCAAGCAAAAAAGCGAAAATGAACTGAAATTGAAACTCGAATTTTCACTGATAAACCGGCTGTCTATAGGTTTTTCTGAACAAGGGAGGAATAGTTTTTTATCCAAGGAACAAAAAACTACACTAAGTTAACCTTTAAGAAATCCTGATTCGCCGAAATCACAAAGCGTCACTTCACCCTTCCGATTGAGCAACACATTTTTTGGCTTGACATCACGGTGGATAATCTTCATAGCCTTGCAATAACTCAGCGCTGCCAATATCTCATGTGCTATGAAACCCAATATATCTTCATCCATTCTATTTTGTGCGTTGCGCACAAGAATATAAAAATCATGCAGAGATAAGTCCATTAATTCCATGCATATCCAAAGTTGGCTGGAATGCAAGCCAATACTATAAAATTGGACTATATTATAGCAATTGTACAGTGCCCGCAAATATTTAACTTCTTTTGAGATTTCTTGCAATTTTCCTTGATTAACATCTTTGTCAAAACGACACTTTGGCAAATTTATTAATTTTATAGCTAAAGATAGATTTAATTTACGGTGAACATAGTGTACAACGGTATGAAGAGACGATTCGATAACATCAATTTTTTCAAAATTAGATGAGCTAAATACATAACTGAGTGAATCTTTCGAAAAGATTAGTTGGTTAATGTCCAAAAAATCCATATCATCTTGAAATTTGCTAGTCATAGTATGTGAATATTTATACCATTTTTATATTTTAAAACAAGAAAAAGATTTATGAGTGGCCCAAAGTGCACAAATTGCTAACATTGAAGTTCCTAATAATCAATTTCGTTATCAGTTATTGATCATACAGGGTGGTATAAAATTACACAGACTTTTTTAAAACTTTTTATTAGAATCAATGAATAACATCAAAATGTAACCAAAACAATTTGCAAAATTAAAAACAAATAAATTCATTCAAAATGACCGCCATTCGATGCAATTACCGCGTCAAGGCGTCTAGGCCAGTCGTAAATAGCTCGATTAATCATCCCTTCGGTGATCGCTTGCTTCAGAGACTCTACCGAATTGTGTGCTTCTGCTATCACTTAAACTTCGAGGATACTTCAGATGGCGTAGTCGAGTGGATTCAAGTCTGGAGATGACGCCAGCCATTCATCTTTCTTGATAAAATCAGAGAAATGCTCAAAAAGTAGAAAAGTCCGTATAATTTTGGACCACTCTGTATATCAAAAATAAAAATTCTTTTTGATTTTTAAAAGCTTTGAAAATATTTTAATGAAAATTTGTCAAGCATTTTGAGAAAAAACATAAGACTCTTCGGTTTTTTACTCAAAATGTTGAGAAAATTTTGAGAAAAATTTTTTTCTATTTATACCCTTCGATCAATCGATGTAGAAATATGCGAATTTCGTGCATAAAGATAATTACAAGTAATACAAAGCTGTTCTAGTACAACTTCCAATTATAACGTGAAAATTAAAAATCAATTTCGAATTTTTCCAGTGAGGGGGGGGGGGTACCATCTCTATTTTGGTGTCAAAAATCTTTTTATCTCTATGCACGAAATTAACATATTTCTACATCGATTGATCAAAGGGTATAATAGAAAAAAAATTTTCTCAACATTTTGAGTAAAAAACATAAGAGTCTTATGCTTTTTCTCAAAATGTTTGACAATTTTTCATTAAAATATTTTCAAAGCTTTTAAAAACAAAAAGAATTTTCATTTTTGATATATAATCAATAACTGATAACGAAATTGATTATTAGGAACTTCAATGTTAGCAATTTGTGCACTTTGGGCCACTCATAAATCTTTTTCTTGTTTTAAAATATAAAAATGGTATAAATATTCACATACTATGACTAGCAAATTTCAAGATGATATGGATTTTTTGGACATTAACCAACTAATCTTTTCGAAAGATTCACTCAGTTATGTATTTAGCTCATCTAATTTTGAAAAAATTGGTGCTATCAAATCGTCTCTTCATACCGTTGTACACTATGTTCACCGTAAATTAAATCTATCTTTAACTATAAAATTAATAAATTTGCCAAAGTCTCGTTTTGACAAAGATGTTTATCAAGAAAAATTGCAAAAAATTTCAAAAGAAATTAAATATTTGCGGGCACTGTCCAATTACTCTAATATAGTCCAATTTTATGGCATTGGCTTGCATGCCAGCCAACTTTGGATATGCATGGAATTAATGGAATTATCTCTGCATGATTTTTATATTCTTGTGCGCAAAGCACAAAATAGAATGAATGAAGATATATTGGGTTTCATAGCACATGAGATATTGGCAGCGCTGAGTTATTGCAAGGCTATAAGATTATCCACCGTGATGTCAAGCCAAAAAATGTATTGCTCAATCGGAAGGGTGAAGTGATTTCGGCGAATCACGATTTCTTAAAGGTTAACTTAGTGTAGTTTTTTGTTCCTTGAATAAAAAACTATTCCTCCCTTGTTCAGAAAAACACATAGACAGCCGGTTTTTCAGTGAAAATTCGAATTCCAGTCCATTTTCGCTTCAATACACCTATATTCTTCGTTGAAACAAGATCAGGCATGCGTTTTTAAAGGGGGCGTGCATTTCGAGGCCGTTCTCAAAAAAAGTCATTTTTTGAAAAATGACCTCTCTAGATGTAAAATTTGACAAGAAATCGATTGCGCACATCGCCGAAGCATGAAAATGCGATCTTCAAGCTGTTTTGGCAAAAATGCTGATTTTTCCTTCTTTTTCTACTTTTTTTTCAAATTTTATGCAAACAATTCTAAATTTTATATTTTTTTTGTTATTTCTTTTTTTTGCTTTGTATAAATGGTTGCAATTTCTATAAAATTTTCTAGATCATCTTTAAAATGATAGAAGTTGAAGAAAATTTAGGAGAGAAATTTTCTCTCCTAAATTCTTCAAAACTATAAATTGGCTTCCCTGAAGAATTTTTGGATGCGATCTTTTTTATATTAAAGTACTCGATTTCTAGTTTCTGTAAAATTTTAAATTAGGTCGCTAGTAGAGTTGGATCCAGTCGGTTAACCGTAACGATTTTGACGAAATTAACCGAACAGATAAACGGATCCCCAATAACCGGATCGAGCCAAATTAACTGACCGAATCCAACTCTAGTCTCTAGCCTTCAAAGAAAATTTTCTATATTTTTGAAAATTTTCGATGAACCTCAAATTTTAGACGGCCATAGAAAATTAAGGACCTATCCGTTTGACCTAATTCTTTTTGCATTTGAGAGAGGATCGTTTGAAGAAACTTTTTTTTAAATTTGAAAGAAAAACTCCACAGAGGTCAAAAGTTATGGCCATTTTACTAAAAAAAGCCAAAAATCGCATTATCCAGTAAAAATACAACGTGTGTGAGTATCACAACGGAAACATTTAATTTAGTTCCAAGCCCATGTCCCATTTTGCAAAAAATCGTATCAAAAAACTCTTCAATCTCGCCGAGATATGCAATTTCAATGCCAAGGAGTGGGTCGACATTCATTGACGGCTTAAAGGGGGAGTACTTTATAGCTGCATCTCGGAAAAATTTATTGTCACAAAAATGACCCTATTGGGGGTAATTTGATGCGAGAAATCGATTGCGCGCATTTCCGAAGCGTGAAAATGCTTCCTTGACCCTGATTCAGGAAAATATAGATTTTTTTGACCTTTTTTATACTAGTACTTGGTTTGAAAAGACGTTCCCTGGATCAGGGTCAAGGAAACATTTTCACGCTTCGGGAATGCGCGCAATCGATTTTTCGCACGATTTTACCCCTAATAGGGCCGTTTTTGTGAAAATAAATTTTTTTTCGAGATGCGGCTATAAAGTACACTCCCTTTAAATGGTACATAAATAATGTGACCCACTTTTATTATTATTTCGATTTTATTATATTCAGTCGTGCAAAACGGTTTTATTGTAATTGGATAGGCAATTATCACATCTATCATATGACACCAAAACCATTTGTCTATCATTTTTTTTCTGAGAATTGATAAATACAATATCTTGTTAGGGGCCACGCTATCTACGTAACCCTGTATATTTTATTCAATTTTTATATTTTAGAATCATTGGCAAGTACTTATGTTGGAACAATTGAATATTGGCCGCCAGAACGGTTTATTTATGCGAACAATAATTCAAATAATTCTTCAACGTCAAGTTTAAATACAAACGATTATGATTGTCATTATGATATTCGCTCAGATATTTGGAGTCTAGGGATAACTTTAGCCGAAGTTGTTTATGGAAAACTACCCTATAAAGCTTTTGATGAAAATATAAATAATTATATAACTCTGCAATATATCATCATAAACACTAATAGGAACGATTTAATAAACCGGTGTTGCCAAAATAAATGCTCAAGTGATTTATGCTTATTTATTTATGTTTGTTTAAGTAAGGTTGAGGAGCGGCCTATATCTTATGACTACTTACAAAAATTAAAATTTTATGAATCATATAAAGAGTTAGAGGGCAGAAAATCTATTAAGAATTTTTTCAAGGGCTTCGAAAAAGAAGAAAATCTAGCTAATGTATTCGAACAAATGAATCAGGTTATCTTTTTAATCATAAAAAAGCTTCACGGAATATTAAAAACAATGGTGTTATAATTCCACAACAGTAACTTCACAAGTGTTATAATTACACTAGTGATTGTCAGTAATTGTGGGTCGAAATCACGATCTTCGAATTGAAACAAAATCGAAATGTAACTAAAAAATTTCACGAAATCGAAATCGGGGTCGTATCTCGAATTCTAAATTGAAATTTTGATAAATTTTTTCAATAAAATGGAGAATGAGTTCGGTCTTCAAAAAACGAAAAAATTCGTCTTTTTTTACCAATTGGTTCCCCAAGGAGAATAAGGGGTAAAAAATTCGTACTTTCATAAACTTTTTCAAATCGATTGAAAAAATTCGAAAAAATTGGCAAAAAATTTTCCAATTTTTTTCGATTGTTTTGATAATAAAAATTTTTATTCAATTAGTCCAATTTTAAGAAATTACTCTAATTCAGTGGCGTATTTAGGGGGGGGGGGAACCCGGGGGGGTTACCCCCCCCCCNATGGTCCCCCCTTTTTCCCAAATTTTTTCAAAAATCATAATGGGGGACCATAATGGTCCCCCATTATGATTTTTTTACCAAAAACGACCAAAATTTCCTATTTTTTTCACCAAAAAGGTCCTAAATTTTCTATTTTTTCTACAAAAATAGTAATTTTCTGAGCATTTCAAGCTTAAAAACAAGTATTTCTCAAAAAATTTTCGCCGGCGCTGTTTTTGCGGCGCTGTTTTTTTTTCTTTAAGGTTTTTTACCAATTTTTTCCATTTTTCAACAAAATCCCTAAATTTGACATTCTTTTAAGTCAAAAATTCATTTTCTGATCATTTTCAGCGTATAAATAAGCATTTTTCAAAAAAATTTTCGCCTGCGGCGCTGGTTTTTGATTAACTCACTTCAACAAAAGTTTCGTCGAAAATCTCTGAGCGTTTCAGGTTAAAAATAAGTGTTTTCAATAAAAAAGTGGGGAATTAAGATAATTTTTGAAATTTTTTTAACAACTCGAAAAAATTGTCTCCCCTTATGTTTTTGCCCGAAATTTCTAAAAATCCTAATGTTCCCCCATAACGATTTTTCACCACAAACGACCAAAATTTCCTATTTTTGCACCAAAAAGATTCAAAATTTTCCATTTTTTCTACAAAAATTGTAATTTTCTGAGCATTTTCAGCATATAAACAAGCATTTTTCAACTAAAAATTCGCCTTCGGCGCTGGTTTTTGCATAGACTCAAGGATTTTAACAAAATTTTCGTCGAAAATCGAAAATTTCTGGGCGTTTTCCGCTTAAAAAATGAGTGTTTTTCAGCAAAAAAATTTTCGCGCCTATCGGCGCGAAAAAAGGGTCTAAACTGATTTTTGAAATTTTTTTAAAAAATCGAAAAAAATGCCTTGGTCCCCCCTTATATTTTTGCCCAAATTTTTAAAAAATTTTCGAAAAAAAACATAAGGGGGGACCAAGGTAAAAAAAATTTTTTTAAAAAGGTTCCCCCCCCCATTCTTGAATCCTGGTTACGCCACTGCTCTAATTCTAGAATATTTGCTTATCCATTTATATATTCGCAAGAAAAATTCGTTAACGCAGCCCCCTCCGAAAATCCATTAACGTAGCCCTTTCGAAGAGGGCTGCGTTAACGGAATTCTACTGTATCTCGAAAACTATAGCGATTCAGAGGTTGCCGTAAAACCAAAAAACAAGTGGTTTTGTCACCATTGCTTAAGAAAAACGTCGAAATTAATATTTTTCGAGCATGATAATGGTTATTTAACACTCAAGTATTGAAATCCAATGAAGTGACAACACTTTGTCACCTTGTCACTTTTTAGAGAGACAATGTGACAACGTTGTCACTTTTTACAGAACACTAGAAATTTATTTTTCGATCATTATAGGCAATTTTTGATCATTTATAGCAAGTATTAGCGCGTATTGTACGGTGATAACATTGTTTGGGACTATAAATAGGCTTTTGGTTCATTCAATGAAAAATAATAAAATAGGTTTGAATTTACCGGTGGTGACAACGTTGTCACCGAGATGACAATATTGTATACAAGGCGCCCTGTAAACTGAGTCAATTCTAAACTGAGTCAATTGTAAACTGAGTCAATTCTAAACTGAGTCAAAACCGAGTCAAAACTGAGTCAAAATTTTAAGTGAAAAAATTCTAAACCAAAAATTCCATTGAAGACAAATCGATTTTAGGCAATTTTCCTTGAAAATTGAACTTTAAAAAAATTTTAAATCTCTCCTTCATAAAATTGACTCAGCTTAGAATTGACTCAGTTTACAATTGACTCAGTTTAGAATTGACTCAGTTAATATTGAATCAGTTTACAGGGCGCCGTATACAAAGTGTCTATAACACAGTGACAAGGTTGCCACCATGGTAACAACGTTGTTACCGAACAAATATGTGCTAAAAATTAATTGCTTACAATTGATCGAAAACAAATTTTTAATGAATTTTAAAAAGTGACAACGTGTCACATTGTCTCTCTAAAAAGTGACAAGATGGCAAAGTGTTGTCAATTCATTGGATTTCAATACTTGAGTGTTAAATAACCATTATCATGCTCGAAAAATATTAATTTCGACTTTTTTCTTAAGGTGACAAGAATTGTCATTGACTTGTCATTTGAACATCCCTACTGAAAATACTTAAAAAACTACGATTTTGTTAAAAATTTGCCAAAAGTTTAGCATTTAATCTCTGCTCATAGACTCTTATCTGCAGCTCGAGAAAATAACATTGACCTTGTTCGAACATTATTAGAGCAATGTGCAGATCCAAATATAAAAGACAATTCCGGCAATACTGCTCTGCATCTTGCTGCAGAAAATAAAGATGACAATAAAGGGCTTGTCGAATTATTAATAAAAAATGGTGCTGATATAGATAGTCAAAACGAATATGGTAATACTTGTCTTATGACAGCAGCTAGAAACAACAATATTAAAATTGTTCGTTGTTTATTGCAAAATTATGCAGATATAAATAGAAAAAATAGTAAAGGCTCAAATGTTTTGCATTATGCTGCATTGAATAATATTGATAATAAATTAATTATCGAGTTATTATTAGAATATGGTGCTGATATAGATAGTCAAAACGAATATGGTAACACTTGTCTTATGGAAGCAGTTAGAAACAACAAAATTGAAATTGTTCGTTGGTTATTGCAAAACGGTGCAGATATAAATAGAAAAAATAGTAAAGGCTCAAACTTTTTACATTATGCTGCATTGAATAATAAAGATAACAAATTCATTATCGAGTTATTATTAAAAAATGGCGCTGATATAGATGGTCAAAACATATATGGTGAAACTTGTCTTATGACAGCAGCTAAAAACAACAATATTGAAATTGTTCGTTGTTTATTGGAAAATAATGCAGATATAAATAGAAAAGATAGTAAAGGTTCAAATGTTTTGCATTATGCTGCATTGAATAATATTGATAACAAATTAATTATCGAGTTATTATTAAAATATGGTGTTGATATAAATAGTCAAAACGAATATGGTAACACTTGTCTTATGATAGCAGCTAAAAACAATAATATTGAAATTGTTCGTTGGTTATTGCAAAACGGTGCAGATATAAATAGAAAAAATAGTAAAGGCTCAAATTTTTTACATTATGCTGCATTAAATAATATTGATAACAAATCCATCATCGAGTTATTATTAAAAAATGGCGCTGATATAGATGGTCAAAACATAAGTGGTGAAACTTGTCTTATGACAGCAGCTAAAAACAACAATATTGAAATTGTTCGTTGTTTATTGCAAAATGGTGCAGATATAAATAAAAAAAACAGAATTGGCGAAACTACAATACAAGTAGCTAGGTCTAATGGAAAAGATAATAAAAAAATCGAAGAATTATTGTTGGATTATGAAAGAGAAAAATCTCAAACTTTTTTAACAAAAATATTCAAGATATTCAACTGAACAGAAAAAAGTGACAAAGTTGTCACTAAAAAGTGAAAACTTTCTGAAATCTTTTAAATTTTTACCAAAATGACCCTAAAAGTGGTTTTTCTATTCAAAACATCGATTGCGTGCATTCCCGAATCTTGAAAAAACTTTGGAAAATTTTGTCATTTTTGGTGAAAAAACATAGTGAGGGACAATTAATATTTTTATAAAAATTTTCCTCAAATTTCTGGCAAAACCATAAGGGGGACCAAGGGATTTTTTCAGTTCTTTCAGGCCAAGTGGGGGGGGGGGGGGGGTAGCGCTACCCATGCTACCCCCCCCCCTATAATTACCCACTGCTAAAACTGATTTTAGCAGTGGCATAACTTTGGGATGGGGTTAGCATGGGTAACGCTACTCCCCCCCCCCCACCACTCGACTCGAAGGGCTAAAAAACCCCCTTGGTCTCCCCTTATGATTTTGCCCGAAAAAATGCATGTTTTCTGGCTAATTTAATTTGGTCTATAAATTGTTCGATTGTTTTGCAATTCTAGTTTGAGTTCCTAAATACAATATTATTACATTCGATATACCAAACGATCGCGTGTTTGTAAAATAAATTTTTTTACATTAACAAAAATTGAAATGCGAAAATATTATAAAATACTCGACCGCTTGTATATCGTAAAAATTATTTCAAAGTTTCATAAATTTCAGGTGTTTTATACATTTTTATAGAAGCCAAACGGTCTGTCTCTTTACTCTGTCGTTTTTTACTACACAATAGCATTATTGATTTTTTCTTATCACTAAAAAATAAGATTGAGAAAATACTACTGTTTAAAAAAATAATACTCGTTGTTTGTTTCTATTGCAGAGATTGTATGACCAAAGAAAATTTTTTAATAAAATTTGCTTATTTTTATTCTAAATTTATATTGATATTTATGTAAGCCATGGAAAATGACTCGGAAAGAATTATTAATTCTCATGCTGTACATCATGATAGCGAAACAAACATCGTTTCTAATGTTTGTAAGATTTTTTATGCCATCATAGTTAGGAACCGCCAGGGGTCTTATCGGACGCGTACGCGAAAAAGCGTATACCTATCATTTTCCGAGTTTTTTCACAAAATTATATATTAACGAAAATTCAGAATAAATCATTTTCAGTTTGAATCGATTTTGAGGGTGGGGGGGGGGGGGTTTCGCCTTCAACTTTTATAACAAGTTGAAAAATGGGTTTTTTTAAATAAAGGCTTAAGCGCCCGACCGCTGAAACAGATTATAAAGCATTTCATCTAAAGAGGTATGGTCTCGAATTCCACTCGCGTCCGAATTTTTTTGTCTTTTTACAAAATTTTCTCTATTCTTTGCCTTTATTTTTGTGTATGATGACAGATTGTAACAATTATTCATTTATTCGTTATGCTCACTGCGAAATCTGTCTCTGTTTTGAACACTTTTTTGTTAATCACCATTTTTGTTTTGATTAATTGTATATGATCTTTGTTTTAATAAATGTTAAAAAACATAAATTTTATGATTTTCAAATTTTATATTTATTTAAAATTGTAAAAAAATGGGCAAAAAAATAGAGAAAATTTTCTAAAAAGGCAAAAAAATGGCATACGGACCGTTGTTCCCAACTTTGCGGTCGATGACACTTATTTCCTGACACTTGTTCCCGCAACAGATGTTTCGCGACACTTGTTACTTAAAAAGCAAAACGCGAGAGTTCCTCCCCTAGTGGTGTAAAATTTAACTTTTTTAGCCATATTTTTAACAAGTGTCGCGAAATATCTGTCGCGAAACATCTGTCGCGGGAACAAATGTCTTGGTGACAAATATCAATAAATATGTGAGCGGAAACAACTGCGGGAAACAAATGTCATGAAATAGATGTTGCGTAACATGTTCGCGGAACAACGGTCCGTATGCCAAAAAAACGAACGCGAGTGGATTCGAACCCGCATTTCTTATAGATGAAAGATAACTGCCTTACAAGGAAAGGTCACCAATTGATGGTGCGACTTTGAACAAAAATGTCTATATTCTTGTAGAGCATCCCTGGTTTGGCTTTATTTTTTGTGGAATTAGCTGATTATGGTTACACCCCGTTGAGCTAATCAACCCTGAAAATCGAAAAATAGCGTTTTTTAGCGTTTCCATTGAAATCAGGGGGGTCAAAAAACACCTTTATCTGACTTCTTTTGTCGAAATTTTGACATTTTCCACCGTTTTTGGCTATAGCGAACATTTTCTA